>JAAAKG020136013.1:0-13342 GCA_010014905.2 Druon quercuslanigerum | reverse complement strand
TGTACATGTGAATCATTTTATGCCTAAACCAAGTATTCGTAATAAACAGACCCTTTTCTAAGCATAAGCCTACTAATATAACTACTCTTATATAATTTCTTTTAAACTGTTTAAAAATTAAAAAGTTGAAGGATCATAATTGAGTCGCTGAAATCAACAACTAGATAAAGCCCATTTTTGTCGAATATCGTTTATTTTGTAGTTTAATGTACAGGTTTCGGCCTATCGTTAAATGTTAGAAATGTTTACCGAAAAAATGTCATTTTGCCACGAAAATTGATTAAAGATGACGTTGCTGTTGAGAAATGATTATGAAAACTAGACAAAGTTCGTTTTGTTTCTCACCCTCTTACACCAAGAAATGGTGATGAGGATTAAACTTACGTTTTATCTTTCGTGTGGTGTTTTTTATGCTTAATGTTTATTTTCGAAGCTTTTAAAGTTTTTTCTGGATTTGAAATTTGAAAAGGATGCACTTTCATATAATTGGGAATCACAGCTAGCTAAAGGTCATTTAGCTGTTTCTCAACTTTGCCCTGAATGCTAAAAAAATGTTATCAAATCTTGAAAATAAAAAAACCTGAGACAAAACGGGACGATTTTGATTTACGATTCTTTTTCGCATACTCAAATACTCTCTACCTTATTAAACACTATAAGTACCTCAAAAGACTAATAATGAACTAAAAAACTATTTTTCGCATTGAAAAAAATACATTGTCTGCTTTTTTTATTGATTTTTTAGAATTTTTTTGTTTGTTATGTTTTGCCCCTTACACGGGCCAAACCGGGACGCTTCGTTAAATATAATATAAAATAAATTAGGAACAAAATTAATGTAAAAATACTAAAAAATAAGTAGCATAGTTACAAGAACTTGTTGTAGCAAGTTTCCTTCTCCATTTTTAATATAAAAATGACCAAAATCAGGCATTACAAAATACACAGACACCCTAGTGCATCTCGCGTAGATTTCGTGGTTTTTTCTCTTCCCATCCTGCCTCCGAAGTATTTTTTCCAATATGACTCCCGAAAATTGCGATAAAAAATTTGATAAATAAAGAAACAATTTCAAACTAATTTTTTTGAAGCAGACTTAGATTTTTCATCTTAAATCCACAGCAATTAACATGGCATCTCTTTTCTTTGATTTTATAAATGAATTGAAATATTTCTCAATTTTGAAGTGGAATGTTCGTAGCGAACATCCGTAATTCACTAGAGCACGCTTTAATTTGAATTCATTTACATGCAATTGAATTCTCCTTAAACTCACTTAAATTTTCTCTCCTTCATTTGGAATTGAACCTCATTCTTTGAAATCATCTTTATTTCACTCGAATTATTTCAACATTATTTTTAAATGATTAAATTAGCTTATTTCATATAATGTAAACTATTTCTAAATGAATTTAATAGATTTTAGTGAAATTCATTTAAGGTTTTTTTAAAATAACATTAATTTATAGCAATTCCATTACATTCATTGTAATTATCAGAGTAAATTTGAAATCACTGAACTTGTTTGGATTTCAGTTTACTCAATATTTGAAGCAATATCAAATTCTTCTGGAATTAAACTCTGCTGAATTTCAATTAATTTTCTTCGCTTGTATTCACAGGAATGACCTGAAATTAGGTTTAAATTTCTGCAGATTAATTTAATTTATAGGAATTTGCATGACTTCAGTTCTTCATTAACTTGAACTGACTCAAAATAAAATTTATTTTAGGTGAATTTAGATTCACTTTGATGCACATTAATTTTCTCAAATACGTAAGAATGTATTTTTATGCCCATTTATTCATTGAAATATTTTTCAAGTAATTTAATTCAGAATGCAACTTCAATTCACCTGAATACTGGAATACTCGTCTATTCACTTTAAGTCACATTAAGTTATATGAATTCAGTTAAATTCTTTTAAAGAGAATTAATTTACCTTGAACTGACTTCAAATTTGGTGAAACTGTTTACTATAAGGAACTATAAATCTTTCGTTTTTTCTAATTTTCAAATAATTAATATATTTTTTTCAGATTATTCTCATGACAGGACGCACGAAGTTCGGTAACCAGGTGATAAGTGAAGGTCAGGATACAGAAGGGAATTACCAAGCATCCCCGACGATTACTTGATCTATGCTACACAGAGGTAGCAGCTACGTGAACCTCTCCAATTCCCCTATAAATACATCCTACGCTAGATATGGTGCACTCAACTTCGATTATCTAGACGATACTTTGGAGGTGGCGCTAAACCACCATAAGACTGAGAACTCAAATATATTTTGTCCAGCGCAAATACACGTTGGAGAGGATTCTGAACAGAAGAATCTTTTAGACTTTGATAGCGATGATGACCTTCTTGACAATGAGAATTACATCCTCATCGATCAAGATCTAAGTTTTGATATCACCCCAAAAAGGCACCCATATCCTGATGCTAACAGTCACAATTATAATTTTTTTAACGACAAGTCCCGGGGTATTAGCCCTTTTAAGTCCTACAGTCTCGCGATTCCATATTCAATCGCAAATAGCCACAATCAAGAATCCAATAGTCATACTAATTACGTCTTTACAGATACATCTGACAAAAATGAAGAGACCTCATATGAAAACGGATCTCTATACTCTGTCGAAAATAGTCATGGGATCTACAAAATTTTATCGGAAAGCAGTGGTAGGATCGACGAAAGCCTTTCTACTGAACTTTTGATTCCTGCAGGTGATCAAAATTACGACATTGCTAATAGCCATAATTATCAAATATTTTACAATAGTCAGATACAACATGAAATAGACAGGAACATTTCCAAGATGGAAGATGATGATAAATCCAGTCATAGTTCCAGATGTACTGAGGAGACAAGCAGCACCTGTGATATAGAAGAATGCCTCATCCAGATTGAAGAAAGTCTTTTAAATATCGAAAAGAACCTCCTTCATGTTCAAGACCTTGATATTCCGAACCTGAAACATTTACTATACAAAAGCCCAAGTATTGAAAGGAGTCTTTTTGAAGTCCAGGATCTTCTCTGCACCGAAAATATTGAATCTGCGAGACGAGGTGAGCTCTTCACTCTCATTTCTGGTGAAAGGCAGGAACTTAATTCAACAGATTCTTCATCAAATTTGGAAGGTTTTAAAGATTCTGAACAAGTGGTGTTCAACAATGAAAAAAACATCAATTTTGTTTTAAATAGTCTGAGCAGGACACCTACCAGATGCAAGATCACGAATGCTAGAAAAAACAGAGCAGTGATGAAGGATTACAAAAATCTTGACTCCGTCAATTACAATTACAAAAACTCTTCAGATGAAAAATTATGTTTTAAAAACGTCCAGAGCAGGTCAAATTCTTTGGACGAAAATTCGATCTTCCAATCAACGGAGTTTCAGCATGAAAGAAAAACTTCACTTGAAAATATCTTTTCGGGAAAGCACTACAATTTTCCGAAGTGTAAAAATAAATCCAGCGATAATTTAGATCAGTTTAAGATTCAGAAAAATCTCAAGGTTCCTCAATTGAGACGGTCCAGGAAAGAAAAGGCATGTCGCTTAGCAGATGTGGAAGCTAAGACAGAAGAGTTTCAAAGAAAAATCAAAAACATAATTTCGAATCGAAATGCTTTTTCTGGTTTTGCGAATAAGAGAGTTTTGGATTCTCCTCAGATACAAATAATATCTACAGATTCCGGTGATAACGAAAAAGATAAAGATTCTGTGGCTAATAAAACATTCAGACATGATAGAAGAAAACGAAAGAAAATTATTAATAAGTCTCAAGCTGGGGAAAATGCTGTTGTTCCCAGCAAGTTAATTTCCTTCTCGCTATCACTTTTGTTAGCAGCCTTGCTTCAAGCTGTGAGATGTCTGACAGATTTGGTTGAAAGTGCGTTTAGATCTATTAGTTTTGAACAAAATGGGGTTCAGCAGTAAATTTCTATTTTAAAGATCATAATAAATAGAAATAGTTTATCTAATAATATTTATATATCGGATCAGTATTCTTTCTACAACCTTTTTTTATAAATGGTACTTTATTAAGCTTAAAGCTTTGCTATAGCGCTTTAAACTGCTGATGGTAAAAGATAAAATCATGTCACGTTCTAGTGATTACTAAAAATATGAATTCAGAAAACGTTTTGTTTTGCGATCTAATGGTCGCTATTTTCATTTTTCTTGTCTAAAACAACATCTTCCCATTGTTCATATTTATCCTTTAGATAATTGAATTGCGGCAAAATCGTTATCAATTCTGCTTTTTTATCAACTGTTATTGCCTGCCTAATTAATCAAATCGGATCAAAAATCCTGATCAGCACATCAAAGAACTCGCAAAACTTTTTCAATTTAAATTCGTTGACTAATAAACTTTAAGATGATTCTTATTTATGTTTAATTTTGCATTACTGAAAAGTCTTTTGGCATTGTAGTCAATTACATTTTCAATCATTTCAAAAATCAGATAATTTGAAAAATGTCACATGTAGCTGAAGCCTTCACGGTAATTAAATGAGAAGTTATGGAAAAAAGCCACGGAGCACAAATTTGACAAGATTCAAATTAAAAATATTGATTACACTAAAGAAATGCGGGTTAAATAAAAAAACTGTACGACCTGAGTTTTACATTACGTTAAGCTCTGTACATAACATGTTTTGGACGTTTATTTTTAATGAGAAATTGTATTTTTATTGTAAAATTTAAATAAAAATTTGCTTCGCACTACAAAATTTCAATTCTTTACAAATTATTCGCTTCAATATTTTGTAGACCAATAACAGATAGAAATGTAAGTATGAATCCAAACCAATTTAGCGCAGAAAAAACCCTGAAAATGGTCGTTGTCGGTGAGAATCGATAATCGGAATCTGCCGACAACGCAGGCTGTCTTACTATTCTCGCACATTATTTCAAAATTAGAAAGTAATGAGGAAGCTTCTTTCAAGTAATTCTTCACATGAAACGAGAGTTATAATAATCTATTAATTTACTTCCTAGATTCTTCCATGGGGAGAACTAATTTTACTGAACACATACAAAATTCTGGTGCGAAAAGACATGCGCGAAAATAGGCTGCTAGTATATATAAGATTCTGTGAATAATAGAATAATTGCTTTTAGTGTGAGATTCTTAAATCTAGACCTCCCACGACCACTTACCTTACTAGATGAGGTAATAAAACAGGAACCTACCTTCTCCGGATCTTCATCAGCCGAAGCTACCAGATTTATAATAACGATAGTGCGGCAATGTATAATTGTATATTGTACCTAAATGGAAAACAATGAAAATGGAATGTATGTGTACTATCACTATCAGTCTTTAAAATCGTACATGACGATCCATAAAAGCATGCAGACAAGAAACTTTGTTTGTACTGCATAAGGACATAGGCACTATTTTGACGTTTTTTGAACAGCAGCAAAAAACATGCCTAAAAACCGAATTTTCAATGTAGCAAAAAAAATGTAATCCCGAGATTCACCACTACTGAATTGAAGTGTGAAAACTTTGGTTATAAAAAGTCATCCAGTTTAGAGAAAATGGAGAGGAATTTTTATCGCTTGGGACAAATACCCCCATGAAAAAGGAGTATTGATAAGTATTGGATCTAATACTTTTTTCGCGCATAAGTACACCAGAAACTTTTAAAACCGGTCTTCGTTACTTTGGTCTCGGTGCGCACACGCTCACACTTGGGATATCAGCGCCTACGTGGGCCTATCTCTTTTTAGCGCCGCATTGCTTTTCGGTAAAGCAAAACATGTAGGTACGGGGCCAGTACTTCTTTTTCACTAGGGTACTTTCCCAAATTTAGACGGTGAATCAAATTCTAATTTCCAATTAAAATAAGTTATATAAAAATAGATTTTAGCTGTTGAGTAATTTGTGGGCGATCCATAATTGAAGGTTTATATCAAAATCTCGCCCAGCGCTCAAGATCGGGCGAAATTATTGTCCAAACGTAGCGTTGGACACAAAATTTAAATGTCATAAAATTAATTTTTTACTAATATAGGCTTACTCATAGAGAATAACGAGGTGTAACTTTTTCATATTTTTTGTCTTTTCCATCAGATAAGTAATATTAATAATAAGCACAACAAACTAAACAAATTTTGCTAAATTCAATAAAAACTTTTTAAGAAATAATTAAATGAAGAAAAAGCTGAAAATCACCTTTTGCTTGATAATATTAATTTGCATACTTTTCAGTAACACGCAAGGGAAAAAATTATGTAAACTTCTATTTATTTTACGGTATTGAAAATCTTTGATAAGCCAATCAGCCCTAACCGCCATTTTGGGTATGTGTGCTGTTTGCTGTGCCAGAAAATTGAAAATTTTTATTTTGATGTTATGACTTCCCTTAGTTAAGTTTTAACTACAATAAATGCCTTTTCCCAAGGAGGCAAACTTAAAGTTTACGAAATCCTCGGCAAATTCAATCTGCGTATTGTGTACTTAAAATTTCAATTTTAAAACGTAGCCATATGTTTTTAAAAATATAATTGGTCATTTACTTGTTTTTACATAAAGTTATGATTTCAGATAGTGAAAAAAAACTTATTTGTAGTGTATTCGACATTTAAAAAAATGTCAGCTTTGTCTTGAAGTCGTTACTTGTCGAACATCGACTTCAAAATAAAGATTTTACTTTTATCAAGTTTTATTGTCAAACTGCAATATATGGAGAATAATAACTCAATTTTTTATTGCGAATTTAAATAAAATCATTTATAATATTTTAAATAATAAACTTCAATTACTTGATTTAAAACGCATTTCTGATCAAACATGCTTATATTAGTATTTTAAAGTAGTGTATTATTAAATCTTGTCCCACCCCTGGTGTTTTCTCAACTTCTTCCTAAAAACATTGTCAATAAAATAAAATTTGACTGCAAAATTGATAGAAAAAATAACTTTATAAATAAATTTTGAGTCCGAAAATTTTATTCTTTGTCAGAAAAACGTTAAAGTCAGTGTATACAACGATTTAAATATGAGGGTAACGCTATTTGTCCGAATACGGTTAAATTTACCCTATTACCGCCACTTTTTAATGAATCGATCTCAAAATTTCTAGAAATCTTCCTATATAATTGAAAAACAAATCTTTTGCTGTAAATTGGTTTAACTCTAACTATTAAAAAGTGTTAAAAAAATGTAAAAAAAAGTTATTTTACTATTTTATGAGATCTTGCACCATTTCAGAAAATAATTTTAAAAATTCAATTTTCATAAAGAAAAAAATGATATAGATCACAAAATTTGCTTAGCCTACATACAACTTATATAGAGTATCTTCTTCATATGACTTTATAAAAAATATTGTTTTTAAATAAAGATAGTAGAGTTGACCCCCCTTCAAAGAAATTGCCCATATGTTTATATTACTTCAACTTGTTTGTCAAATTTGATATATAAATGAACAATTGAAATTCAAAAATGCCTTTATTTATTTTTCTATCTTTCTGTGATAGTTGCATGGCTCTATCTAAATTTAGATTCACAATTATGGTTAAAACTCGAAGAATAAATTTGAATGCTCAATGACAAAAGTGTGTATTGATTTTGAAACTGCGCCCAGAACAGCACTTTATAATAAAGTTAATAACAGATTTGTAAAGTTGAAAGAATTGGCTGCTCTGCTCTAACTGTAGTTTTCGAAAGAATAATCGAATTTTTTTGTTTTTCTCGGAAATGGTACTAGATATCATAAATGAGCAAACTAACTTTTTTAGATCTTTCTTGTCTGTGCAAATTATTTTCTTCGAAAATTCGATTTTATGAAAAAAAATCTCCTGGCGATAAAACTTATTAGGCTTGCATAAAACTCACAAAATTTTTTTCTTATGATGGAAAAGCGGGCAGTACCATGGTCGGTTAATCGTGCCGTCTGCATCTTTCAGTTAGTGGCCAAAATGTCTCAGGACATTCGCTTCAATTTACTTTCAGTCACTCAGTGTTTAAGTTATGCGTTGCGTCACCAGATGTAACCATCAGGCATTACGAAAATTTCGAAGGGAAACCAGAGGAAGCGTTTATCTTTCGAAGAGACATGTAAGCATTTAGACGAAGTGAAACGTCAAATGAGGTGCAGAAATTATTCTTTGACCGGGAAATTTACAAAACTTTAATAGAAAAATCTGTTCAAGTTTAATTTTATCTTTTAAGATAATAAGTAGAATTGTTATCTTCATCAATTATGATACCATTCACTTTACAATGCGCAATACGAGAAATTTTCAAAAATTTTCAAAATTTTCCACTTTAGATTTTTATTTTTAAGCTGGCATTTTTAATTTAAAGAATTTCAAAATGCAGTATTGAAGACTTAAACAGTTAAAAATTAAAAGCATTTGAAGCGTAAAACTTTAGACAAAAAACATTTATCATTTAACATTTATTATTATTAGATGTTCAGTTTTTTGATCAACGTAAAAAATATATTGCAGGGAATGATCTTTTGATCTACTGATCAGTAGATCAAAAAATGTACACCTGTAATATATATTTACCATTTTAAAAACTTCTAGATATCTCAAGATTTAGAAATAAAATTTTAAACCTACTCAATAATGTTTTAACTATTTAAAATGAAAATAATTTAATTTCTAATTTACGAAGTTTTGAATGAAAAAAAGTTAAATTTTTTCATTCATAATGTTTCCAGCTTAAAATTGCTGAAAATAATAAAATTTTAAATTTCATTAATTGCTTCTTAAATTTAGAGCATTTAAATGATAACGTGGATTTCCATTTTTTGAATTTAATCTAAATCTTTGAACTTTATAATTTATAAAAGTTAAAAATTCTAAATTTGCAGTTTATCTGCATTTAATTTAATTGTTAATTTTTAGTTTGTATTTTATTACTTCAAAAAAATGCTCAGCCTTAAAGTTCGAATTTTTTACTTTATTGGTCATAAAAATGTTTGCGAACTAAGAAAGACACGGGAAATGACCGAGAATTTTTTTTCTTTGATTAAAACGGCCAACCTGATATATGTAGGTACGTACATACTTAAAAATCAGTAGTTTTATAAAGTTTGATTTTCGAGCAGAAAGATTTTCACGTTCTTTATGACATTATATATTCCAAATGGCAAAAATACAACAAAAAATTTCAAGGCGAAACTTCTACAGAAATGATTCATACGGCGGAACTGCATTGTTTAAAAAATGTTTGTGATTTGCTTGAAAAACAAATAAATTAAATGCAAACACGCAAAACTTTGTACATTTTTTCCTCAAATCTCTCAAATACGTTTCGCCTAATTATCTCAAAATAACAACATATTTTGTCGCCGAGTGATTTTGTGACTTCAAGTGTGGAACCTGCCACGTTTGTAATGGATTCAGTCAACAATAGGCAATTTTAAGTTATTTTCTTCAGCTGTAGGCATCGCTAGTGTTTCCTCAATGTTTCTTAAAAAGTAATTGAATTTCGGACAAATTTTTTTTAGTTTTTGATGCTTATTATTAAAAATACACATTCGATGGAAAAGCAAAAAATATAAGAAAGTTCCATCTCGTAATTCTCTACAAGCCTATTATTATTACACCATTAAGCCGTTTCCCTTTCGGGGTATGCGTGATTCACTCGGTGGGGAATGGAGTAATGTGAGGAAGGGGTTAGAAAACTTTTAGATTGATCTAGAATTCTCGTGTTATCACTGTAATGGGATGAGAATAAAAATTTCAGCCAAAGACAGACACTTGAAAGTTGAATTAAAATATAATTTCCATTGTATTTCGGGATAGTACTGATCTGCAAGGTTTTACAGAAAAATGTTAAAATCATTAGCTCGCATATATAAGTAGGCAGTTCCTAATGCCATGCAAAATATTTACATTACCGAATATTATTGCGAGCTTTTTTACCTATACATTTCTTGTTACGAAAATGTCCATAAATCAATGCTTAATTATTTCCTTGAACACATTCTTCGTGGTCCAGGGTTCCGTTTGTTCAATTTTGGGGCTATAACCTCCAAAATCGTTTGAAAAGTTGGCCGCGTGAGACAAAAGTGCGATTCGAAATCTGAAAACAATACTCTAAGTATTGAGAATGTACGTTGAAAATAATATCACCAGTGTACTGATACAAGTTTTTTATCGGACAGAATTCTTTTAATGTAAGGAGAAATGAGTGTTTTCACTAAAGTTTCGATAGTAGTTCTCATACTCATTCCATTTATTTCAAAAATTGTTTTAATAAAATTAAGATTTGAGCTTCAAAAACGAAAATAAAAAATTTAATTTGGCAGTTCTTTTAATTAGTTTTTTGCAAATTAGCGTGTGGACAAAAAAACTTTCCCAATCGGGCAAATGTTTTACGAGGCAAAAGGGGTGCTATTTATTCATTTTGTGCGGATTTGTCTTCATCACATACTTTTTTTTAAATATTCTACCTTCAAAAATGGAGATCAAAAATATATTTTTACATTTCTTACAAAGAACAGTTTTTTTCCCATGAAAAAGTATTGTTATCAATTTGTATGGATTCATCGTAACGACTTTAACTCTTAATTCCTCGCTTATTCCACAAAGAAGGATTAAAACCAGTAATAAAAAAATTATATTATTTAATATTTTCATGCATGCTAGTAGTGCTGTACGTGTATCTGCAGATTTAAACTACTTCAATAATTATAGTTAAATTTTAAAAAAGCAATCTTTAAAAAAATATTAATTAAATTTTGAAAAAAATTTTCATGATAAATCGGAAATTTTTTCATTTAAAACTTCTATGAATTGTTAAATATTTCAAAATACATTTTTTTCTTTTTAATCGCTTATTATTATTTGAAGACCAAATAAAATATTTAATTACTTTAATATTCAATTCCTTTAAAATGCTTATGTTTTCGCCCACACAATAAAAAATTAAATCTTTCTTTCAGCCATTACTTTCAAGTAAGCCAAAATATAACTTTAACTTTCGACAACTTATATCACAAACCGCTTTTTAATTTTATGAATAATATGAATAATTGAATATATAATTATAATATTTAACTGAAAATGAACACATGAGTATAACCTCCACGTAAAAGTGGTTCACGTTTTTCATGATTTTCCGTTTCGTCAAAGAGTGCGGACATGTCAGGGTGATTTTCTAACTCCTCATTTCCAAAAAGTAGATCAACAGCTCCACACATTATCGCTGGGTCTATAAGATTATAATTCATGTTTGCATCCATTTTCAAAAATGTTTCAACATTTTGGCGCTCTCTACTTTCCCTCGGACGAAAAAGTAGGAGCACGAATCGTGAGCACAAAAATGATCAAAGCACAACATTTGCACAATAAAAGATAAAAAACGCAAACTTTTTTGCTGATTTTTACTAAAAGTTATAGTTCCTATCACAACCATGAAGACTTGTTCAAGTTTCTAACCAATATCATTGGCTCACAGTGACAAATGGGCGACTGAGAATTTTCAATCGCTTGAGGACCTTGTCACGTTCAGGGCGCACTCTGAGCACTAACATCGGAAACAACCACTGTCGTTCGGAAGTGGAAGGAGGTAGGCTCTGCCCACCGGTTGCCGTACTGTCTAAATCCGCTCGTCGTTGGACTACTCATTGTGTACTGTCATGGAAACAGCTTAAAAGTGGCAATTCCTGAGGGATAAATTCCACTTGTTTGCATGCGATTGAAAATAAATAAATTTACACTGAAAATAAGAGTATAACACAACCAGAGTTTCTGTAGAAAAACAGATTAAAACTCGATTTAGGGATTAAAACTGTTGCTCGAGTTTATTAAACGGTTTGATCAGAGTTGATTTTTGAAGTTCTTTATCTATGATAGATCTCCTATTGGATTACAAATACACTGAAACTCTTCTGTAGCGCCGATTTTGGAGCCGACTTTGGCTGGGAACTAACCTATCAGAAACCGCTCCAGATGTAAACAGTCAGTGGCGTATAAACTGTTTTCGGTGGATTTTACTGCATAATAAAACAAATTTGAACATTGTTTTTTTAATACGAAGACAAGGTTCAAATGTATATTTAACGAAAATGAGAAAGAAACTTTATTGCTACACGTTAAATAAAAATTTTACCTGCTTTCGTACTTCAAACGTTTGCGGGACGCTAAGCATCTCTTTTAAAAGGAGAGCATTCTCTTAAATCAGTGATGGACCAGATTAAGCATTCAACTGTCCTTGAGATCAGATTCTAATTCGGTGAGGATTGAGAGAGATATTGCTAATACTGTTAAACGTGATTTGCGATCAAAGATCAGATTGTCGATAGACGAAGGTGTATGGCGCGCGGCTATCGGCAGAAGTGAATAAAGTAAAAGTCAGCAAGTGGGATAACATGGCCGGTGACTCGCCTGGATTTCCGGAATCTAAAAAACAAACAACTATACTTGATAAGTTGGGTTTTAGGCCTACTAAAAGACCCAGAAAGGAAGCGCCTGATGTAGAAGCAGCAACAGTGCCATGGAAGTGCCATGGAAGTAATTCAGGACGAAACGAGTGATCCTCAAGAAGAAAACATCGACACAGCAGGGGGAAAGAAAAAGAAAATGCCACCTATAATTATCTCAGAAGAACTAAATGATTACAAGACGCTGATGAAGGAATTGAATATAGCGAGATAGGAATACCATACTCACCCGACTAAGGAGATGAAGACAAAAGGGATAGTTTTAAAGGAACGCCCTAACATCCCCCAGCAAGAAGTAAAAGACGATCTAGACCGTCAGGTTGATAAATGTGAAAAGATTTCAACTTATAAGACTAAGGCCAAACATGCTTTGGATAAGCCTATCTTCCTCATAGACTTCCTACACGATGCGGACCTCATGAAAGTCATAAAAAGGCCAAGGATATCAGATACCTATGCTATGTTCGAGTTCATTGGGAGTTGTACAGAAATAGGAGAAAAATTACGCAATGTCATAGATGTCAGTGGTTCGGGCATGGGACTGCCCACTGTAAAAGCACCCCCAGATGCGCCAAGTGAGAAAAAGAACATCTAAATGCAAAGTATGACAAAAAAAGCAGGAGGATCACTGCTAAGTAAGTGTATCAAGTGTGGAGGACCGCATCCAGCCAACTATTCTCAGTCTCCAACATACCTGAAGCACCTGGCTAAGGTTGAAGCCAGACGCAAACCGTTGAACAAGAGACGACCAAGGTTCACTAATATCGGGACAGAAAGTCCTGACACTTGGGAAAAAGTAGCTCTATCTCAGTAAAAAAAAAATCGCACTAAGTTCGCATACAGGAAAGTTGATTCGAAATCTTTCTACCTGTTAAATGACGTTTCTCGTATCTCGATGAAACATTTTTTGTTCTTGT
>JAAAKG020136012.1:0-13342 GCA_010014905.2 Druon quercuslanigerum | reverse complement strand
GATAGGATAGGATAGGATAGGATAGGATAGGATAGGATAGGATAGGATAGGATAGGATAGGATAGGATAGGATAGGAAAGTAAAAGATAGGATATGATAGGTTAGGGTAGGATATGATGGGATGGGATAGGATAGGATTTGATAGGATAGGATAGGATAGGATAGAATAGGAAATTATATAATTTATTATTATTGCAATATTTAATGAATTAACTTAAAATCTAAAGAATTCCCTTAAATTTCCAAACTTACAGATATATCACAAATTTAAAAAGATTTCAAAGTTTCTTAGGGATTCGAAATTTTTTCAGCAGTTTAATAAATAAGATTGATTGATTTTATATTTTTGGATTATTTAGATCGACTCTTATATTTTCCAAACATTTGAATAGATTTCAAGAGATTTCATCAAAAATTTTTATAGGAATTTAGGAAATACAATCAATTTTATTTCGAAATATTTTTAAAGATTTTTGTAAACTCCATGGATATAAATAAATAAAAAAAATAATAAAAAGGATTTTGAAAATTTTAAGCTATTTCAAAAGTTTCCGAACAATTTCAAAAGATTTGTTAAATATCCTGGGATTTCAAAGGGTTTTGTAGCGTTTCCGAAGATTTTAAGGAACTTAAAGAATTTCTCAAGATTGAGGGCATTGTGTACAATCTCTAAGTATATGAAAGAGTTTTGGGGTTTTTACAAATTTCAGGGAATTTCTCGAAAACCTTAGGAAATAAATTGTATTATTTTTGTTTTATTTATTGCAATTTAATTTTTCATAACATTTACTTTCTTTCCTTTAATCGATCTCAGTTTTTGGTATTATTCAATTTGTTTTTCATAGTTTTTTTTTAATTTTTTAAAATAATTAATGTATATCTACGATAATATAGGATAGGGTAGGATACGATAGGATAGGATGGGATAGGATAGGATAGGATGGGATAGGACAGGATAGGATAGGATAGGATAGGAAATTATATAATTTATTATTAATAAACTATTCAATGAATTATTTTAAAATATAGAGAATTTTCCTCATTGAATTAAATGGAATCTCAAAGTATTTTAGGGTATTTCAAGAAATTTCACAAGATTTCAAGAATTCCCTTAACTTTCCAAACTTACAGATATATCAAAAATTTAACAAGATTTCAAAGTTTCTTAGGGATTCGAACTTTTTCAGCAGTTTAATGAATAAGATTGATTGATTTTATATTTTTGGATTATTTTGATCGACTTTTATATTTTCCAAACATTTTAATCGATTTCAAGAGATTTCATCAAAAATTTTATAGAAATTTAGGAAATACAATGAATTTTATTCGGAAGTATTTCTACAGATTACAGTAAATTTAATGGATATAAAGGAATTAGAAAAAAACAAAGGATTTTGAAGGTTTCAAGCTATTTTAAAAGATTCCAAATAATTTGAATTTTTTAAATATTCAGGGATTTCAAAGGATGGTATGGTTTCCGAATATTTTAACGAAATTAAAGAATTTTTCAAGATTTAGGGCATTTTATAGAATCTCTATGTATTTGAAAGATTTTTGGAGATTTTACAAATTTTAGGGAATTTCTCGAAAAACCTTAGGGAATAAATTGTATTCTTATTGTAGTATTTATTCTAATTCAAATTTCGTAATATTTACTTTCTTTCCTTTAATCTATCTCAGTTTTTGGTATTACAATATAGAGAATTGTTCTAATTGAATTAAATGAAATCTCATAGAATTTTAGGGTATTTCAAGGAATTTCACGAAATCAAATATTTAAAAAGATTTTAAAGTTTCTCAGGGATTCGAACTTTTTTTACAGCAGTTTAATGAATAAGATAGATTTGATATTATATTTTTGGGTTATTTTGATGGCTTGTATATTTTCTAAACTTTTGAATGGACTTCAAGAGATTTCATTTAAAGTTTTATATAAATTTAGGAAATACAACCAATTTTAGTCCGAAAGATTTCTAAAGATTTTAGTAAATTCAATTTATATAAAAGAACTAGAAAAAACCCAAAGGATTTTAAAGATTTTAAAATATTTCAAAAGTTTCCGAATAATTTCAAATTTTTTTAAAATATCCAGGAATTTCAAAGGATTTTGTAGGGATTTCGAAGAGTTAAAGAATTAAAGAATTTTAATTTTTGATTTTAAAGAATTTTTCAAGATTCAGGGCATTTTATAGAATATCTAAGTATTTGAAAGATTTTTAGGGATTTTACGAATTTCAGGAAATTTCTCGAAAACCTTAGGGAATAAATTGTATTATTTTTGTATTATTTATTCTAATCTCAGTTTTGGTATTACTCAATTTGTTTTTCATAGTTATTTTTAATTTAAAAATAAATGAAAATATATCTACGATAATATAGGAAAGGATAGGATACGATAGGATAGGATAGGATAGGATAGGATAGGAAAGGTAAGGATAGAACAGGATAGGATAGGATATGATAGGATAGGATGGGATAGGACAGGATAGGATAGGAAATTATATAATTTATTATTAATGAAGTATTAAAATTTCATTAAAAGTTTTTATAGGAATTTAGAAAATACAATCAATTTTATTTCGAAATATTTTTACAGATTTTAGTAAATTCAATGGATATAAAGGAATTTGAAAAAAAACCAAAGGATTTTGAAGAAGGATTTTACAAATATCAGGGAATTTCACGAAAACCCTAGGTAATAAATTTATTATTTTTGACTTATTTATTTTAATTCAATTTTTCATAACATTTACTTTCTTTCCTTTAATCAGTTTTTGGTAGTACTTAATTTGTTTTTCATTTTTTTTTAATGCTAAATATTATTATAATAATTCTGATGTTGATCTTAGGTTTCTTGACTAGGGACTGTTTATTATTAATTTTAGATATTAATTTTGTTTGTCTACTGGTCTAAATCAATATTATTAAAATATTAATTAATCTTTAAAATTCAAAAAAAAATGTCTCTCGAATGTTAAGCTCGACGGGCACGGTTAGCGCTCGGATGGATGACCATTTCTGATTCTCGCTTAGTCTCGTTTTACCTGCCTTAACTATGGTCGATCCGAAGCTTTGAAGCCAATGATCGAATTTTTCTACATTTAAACTCGTACGTCGCTAACAGACTCTACTCAGTAGTTTTTGGTTTTCTGCAGTTTTCCACTTCTCTGGCCAAATATTCATACAAATTCGAGTTTTTAAAATTAAAATCCGGCTGCAGGCAGTAGGGTATTTTAGAAATGGAAAAAACCACAGGATTAAGTACGTCAGGTATTTGGAGGCTCATTATGAGAGTTGGGGTAATTGGGGATACCCACTTATTATATGACAACCTCAGGCCTGGTATGAAGGCTAATTATTTCAAACTTGAAAGAAGAGTCTGAAAAGCAGAATCTTAAAATTGGTCCGGAATAATGAAAAAAAGTTGACTTCTCACGTGCATGTGCAACTCGATGCATGAACCTATGTACATACGAATGACGGGAATAAATCCAGACATCCGGCGAGGCGCGGCATCTCTTCAGAAGCCTCGGAAGAAATGCTTCATCAGCAGCAAAAGCTGCTTCAGCAACTATGTTGTCTGACCGTTGTCCCTTTCGAACAAGATGAATTATCTTCTGTCAACTTTTTCTACGTAGGACTCCCTTTCTTTTCTCTCTTCACTTTTTTATTTCCACCCTTCCCAGGACCCTGACCGGAATATTTAATCCGAAGTTTCTGTCACGCAACTACCTAAATATAATCGTCACCAACTAGTGTGCATCACATTTTTAAAAATAATTTTATAATTCATGTAGGTGAAACCTGCCTACAGTAGATAATGCAATCTACAGTGGATAACGATCAATCAAAAATATTAATTTATGTTAAAATAATTAATTTAATTTTAAATTTTAGAAATTTAAATTAGATTAAAATCTAAATTAAAAATCCTATTTGAAGCACACTGAACAATCAAACAAAAAGACTTCTTCAAATTGCAATCTAAAAATTTTTTTGTTAAAAACAAAAATTTCAGACAAAAATAAAAAAGGGTAAAGAAAAATGAGAAGGCAACCAACCACAACGCCTTCCTTTATTTTTCTTTCTTTCGTCTTTTTTTTATATCCTATTAATAATATTTCAAAAAAAATTTCAATATCAGAAGTTTTTGTGAATAGAAATGTTTCCAATTTTAAATAAATTTCGAATTTTTTGAAATATTCAATGTGCCGTCGTAGAGTATTTTCAATTTTTAATCTTTCTGAATAAAATTTTTTTATTGTTAGCGTTTTAGTAGACTAATATACTTTTACAGGTTATTAATTTAAAAAATTGTCATTTTTAACGATAGAAATAAAAATTTAATTTTTGTTTCGTTTTAAAAAAAATATTTATACCAAAAGAAGTCCAAAAATTTGGTTTTTGAAAAATGTCCGCTTGCGTGTGTGTCAAGGTTACACCTTTTATAATAAGTCGGAAACAAGGTGAGGCAGGATAATAAAATTTGTAGAGAATGTCGTCTTAAATAATTCAAATTAATTATAAGGTTCAAGACCTGATGAGATAAAAATGATTTTTTGAATCCGATTTTATATATTCTTTTTTCAAAAATCTTAGTAAATGCGAGTTTTTTTTAAATTTTGTTTTTAGGTTAAGAAGAAAAATTGCATGCTTAAGGTTTCAAAAATTTTCTCTTTTAAACATACAATTTAGTTTTCAACTTGCTAGTGTCAAATTTTAATCACTTCCAAATAAAAATTATTTTAAATGAAGAGTTCCATTTTTAGTTGTTAAATTTCAAAAGCTTGAAATTATGAATTATATAATATTAAGTTTTTTTGACTGAAATTTTGCAAATTTCAACATTTTTGTCTGACATTTTTCAATTTTCAGAGATTCTGATTTACGATTTTATAATTTTCAACACTATCAATTGATAGTAAAAAATAAACAATAAAAAAATGTGGTTTAAAAATTAATGTTTTCAATGTAGTCTTTCTACTGCGCTAGCTACTGGTGGATTCGATTTAGTCAATCCAAAAAACAGTCGTAATTTTTTAATTTCTCGCTTAATATATAAGAGAATAATACTAAATTTTAAAATAAGGTAATTTGATGTATTTATTTTGCAAAATAACAATTTTTTAACCATTTTTTTTTAAATTTAAAAATGTTTAAAAAGAATGAATTTTTTTATTCATTCCTGAGAATAATTAAATTTATTTTTTATTTTAGTAATTATTTTGAAAAGAAAATTGTAAAAATTCTAAAACTCACGATTTTTGCAGTTTCACCAAGATTGTAAAATATTCTAAAGCAAAAATTTTAAAATTTACCCGATTAGAAAATTTTAAAAAAGTACGTTTAAAAGATATTCAGAAGTTTTTTAAAGATTAAAAAATAATTTACAGCCTAAAACTAAAAAAATATAAGTTAAAACTAGAAGAAAATTTAAAAAGATTTTGAAGTACTTTTTTGTTTTCAAAAAAGTAAAGAAAATTTTAATCATTTTAAAATTATTTAGGAATTTTAGATTTCCTACTTGGATGATGTGATAATCGGAATGAATAAAAACAACAAAAAAAAAATATATATATATATATATATACATAAATTATTTTAAAATTTTTACCAATATAAAATATGAACTTTTTTTTGAAAATTGTCCAGACTTTTTTTTCTTGATCTAAGATATCAGAATTGCAATTTAGTTTAAATTTTAGCGCACAAAAAATTTCAAGGAATTGTTACCTGGAATTTTATTTTTGATGTTAATGTTTTTGACTACATAAATGTATTAATAATTTCGATGTTATTTTTTTTTCTGGTCTAGAATCAATATTTTTTATAAAATATCAAATAATAATAATAAAGTATCAAATATTTTTAAAACTCATTTTTAATTATTTAAAGAATTTTGCCCCTCCAAAGCGTAAAAAGTTATTATTTTCTAGAATTAATGACGCAAATTATCAATTTTGAGATAAGTATAATTTTCACAACATATTTGGCAATTATTTCAATAATCTGAAATAGTTTAAACAATTTTTCCTCTACAAATCATTCAAAACTAACACTTTCTGAAATTATTACCAAGATTCATTTCTTTAAATCATTTTTTTTCCAAAAAATTGTAAAAATATATCATTTAATATTTTCTAATCTCATAAAGTAAACACGATTCACATAGAAAAAAATTGGTAAAAATAATTTCTCAATATCCCAAACAAAAAAATATTAAACTTATCATTCGTTAAATCTGGCATTAATTACAGAAAATAGAAAATATCAACGATTTATTCGAAAAGACAATTATCCAAAACCAAATTGTTTAAACGAATGGACAGTATATATTGTTAAATCTCATTTTTACCAATCATCAATTATTAACTCGAGAATTTTTTTCAAAATAATAATAAATGTTTAAACGATTTAAAAGAAAATTTAAAAATACTTGAAAAATTGTAACTTATAGACTAAAAATAATTCATTTTGCAATAATTCATAGAAATATTGTCTTTAGCCGATTCGAAATAAAGTAGGAAATTAATTTTTCCGGAAACGAACATATTGGGAGAGGGGGTCGATCAGCAAAAATCGACTGTCAAATTTTTGGATGACAATAATCGATCATTTATTACAAGATTTTTGATATCTCAAAATAATGCGGATTTTGAGGAATTTTAAGGCATTCTGCACATTTTTAAAATTTTTAACGGATTTCAATGGGCTTTATGAGATTGTATGTGATTATGTATAATTTTAGTAGATTTCAAGGATTTCATCATTCTTGAAGGAATTTTGAATGATATTACTGATTGAGGTTCAGGCTAGTCTAATTTAGTCTAGTTTAGCCTTGTCCAGTCTAGTCTAGAATAGCCTAGTCTAGTCTACTCTAGTCTAGTCTAGTCTAGTCTAGTCTACTCTAGTCTAGTCTAGTCTACTCTAGTCTATTATATCTTATTATAATCTAGTCTGTTCCAGCGTAGTCTATTCTAGTCTAGTTTAGTCTAGTCTATTCTATTCTAGTCTAGTTTGGTCTAGTCTAGTCTAGTATAGTATAGCCTAGTCTAGTCTACTCCAGTCTAGTCTAATCTACTCTACTCTATTCTATCCTAGTCTAGTCTAGTCTGTTCCATAGAAGTCCATTCTAGTCTAGTTACGTCTAGTCTGCTTTATTCTATTCTAGGCTAGTCTAGTCTAGTCTAGTCTAGTCCAGTCTAGTCCAGTATAGCCTAGCCTAGTCTACTCCAGTCTAGTCTTGTATAGCCTATTAAATTCTACTCTAGTCTAGTCTAGTCTACTCTGGTCTATTCTATCCTATTCTAATCTAGTCTGTTCCAGCGTAGTCTATTCTAGTCTAGTTTAGTCTAGTCTATTCTAGTCTAGTCTAGTCTAGTTTGATCTAGCCTAGTCTAGTCGAGTATAGCCTAGTCTAGTCTACTCTACTCTATTCTATCCTAGTCTAGTCTGTTCCAGCGAAGTCTATTCTAGTCTAGTTAAGTCTAGTCTACTCTATTCTATTATAGGCAAGTCTAGTCTAGTCTAGTCTAGTTTAGTATAGCCTAGCCTAGTCTACTCCAGTCTAGTCTTGTATAGCATATTATATTCTACTCTAGTCTAGTCTAGTCTACTCTAGTCTCTTCTATCCTATTCTAATCTAGTCTGTTCCAGCGTAATCTATTCTAGTCTAGTTTAGTCTAATCTTGTCTATTCAAGTCTAGTCTATTTTGGTTTAGCCTATTATAGTCCAGTATAGCCTAGCCTAGTCTTATCCTGTGTATTCTAGTATAGCCTAGTCTAGTCCTAGTATAGCCTAGTCTAGGAAAGTCTGGTTTAGTCCATTCCAGATTAGTCTAGTCTAGTCTATTCTAGTCTAGTCTATTATATTGTACTGCAGTCTAGTCTAGTATAGCTAAATCTAGTCTAGTCTACTCTGTTCCAGCGTAGTCTAGTCTAGTCTAGTACAGTCTATTTTATTCTAGTCTAGTCTAGTTTAGTTTATTTTAGTTTAATAACGGCTATCCGTTTAAAAGTACTTAAATACTTAAATAGTGAAATCATAATTTTAATTTTGTGTTAGTATAAAGACTTCAAATTTCTATTTTATTGGTGTGAACTCAATAGAAAATAAGGAATAAAAAGTGAAATATCGCGATCGCTTCTTTCGCCTAATCGATCTCGACACACTATCTTCTTGCTTGGAACCCTTGTTCGCAAGGATCGTAGAAAACCTGAATCGATCCATGAAACTTTGCGATGAAGATTGCGAAAAAGATTATGAAAAAACACTTATCTTATCTAAAATGTTCAACTATCTTCAGCAAATAAGAAGATTGGAAGAAGTAACCACTATACGAGTCAATTTACAAGCTATCGCTGAAATTTTTTTCCTCCAGTAAAATAAAAAGTTTTTGAAACAATACAAAAAATGAGAAATAGTGATTCAACTTTTTTGTTGAGTATTCGTTTTCTTTACTGGAAAAATAATTTTTTCAACTAAAAATTTAGGTAATCCTTTCCTGACTGAAAATTAATACTATTTAGTTTAAAATTCAACAATTTGTTTGCAAATTTCTGTATTAAGTTGTGAAATCACCTATTTTGCTATAAAATTAATCTTCTTGATTGAAAATTTAACTACTTTGTTAAACGTTGGATTACTTAGTTCAAACTTTATTTTATACATCATAGATCTATAGTTTTGGTCAAAAAATTTAACTTTTCTGTAAAAAAGATCTTTTTTGGGCTTTAAACTTTAACGGTTCGGTTGAAAATTCGTATTCTAGTCGAGAATTTAATTATTTGGATACAAAATGCAACTACTTGTTCAAAAAATTAATTTTTAGGTTAAATATTTATATTTTTGGTAGAAAATTAATTCAAATAATCTTTTTTATTTGAAAAATTGACAAATCACAATTGTGATTGAATTTAATGGTTTTTGTTTCAAAGTTCAACTACTATTTGGTTAAAATTCTTTTTTTTGTTTGAAATATCAAATATTATATTTTTTGGTGAGAAATAATTTCTTGTATTGAAAATTCAACTAATTGGTTGAATGTCGGGCTTCTTTGTCAAAATAATCCTCTTTTGGTTGGAAATTCATCATTTTAGTTAAAAGTTCATTGATTTTGTTAAAAATTAAATTATTTTTTCTAAACATTTAATTGTTTTAGTAAAAATTTACCTCTTTTGTAACAAAATTAATTATTTTGGTAAAATTTGAACTATTTTGTAAAAACTTCTCTCTTAAAAAATCTTTCATTTTCCTTGAAAGTTGGTTATAAATGAAATGTTCGTTTATAAATTTGTTCTTGTTTAATTCAACTAATTGGTTAAAAATTAATCCTTACAGTTTGAAAATTCACCAATTTTGCGAAACAGTCATCTTCTTATTTGAATTTGAACTATTATTTAAAAATTCATCTTTTTGAAAACAAAATTCGTCCGTCTTCAATAAAAATTTATCTTTTTGGGTTATATATTGAATTTTTATCTAAAAAATTGTCTTGGCAAAAAGAAAAAAATATTTTTCGAAAAGTGGTACATCTTGTGGCTGGAATTTCGTTTTTTTATCAATTTTTCCATTTCTTTAAAAATTCATTTTCGTTAGTCGAAAATTCATTTTCGCCTGCAAAATCAACTACTTGGTTGTGAATTTAATTTTTTGGAAGATAGTTCCTCTTTCAAGTTTAAAATTCAACGATTTTGTCAAAAAGATCACGTTTTTTGAAAAATAAACTTTTTTATTTGTCTTTTTAAATAAAAAATTAATTTCACTTGTTTAAAAGTTCATCTTTTTTGGTATAAAATTTCTTTGTTGAAACTTCCTATACATTAATTTAATTTAAAAGAATGTAGTCTCATACTTTATTCTCATATTTTTACATTATATTCATATTTTTCTTCTTCTTTTTTTAATTTTTATCTAATAAAATCAAAGAAAAAAAATTAACTTTAAAGGGTCGTGGGTTCGCTCACAGTGTGACGTCACCCTGAGTGTTCTTCTTTGATGATTCGTGACGATGAAGGGATGCGGTGAAAAATTTTTTTAAAATGCCATCTATTTTTTGAATGGCCCTTATTTTTCCACTTAAAACAAATGAATTTTTCCATAAATAAAAATTATTTTTGAAATAAACCAATGTTTCCGGATATAACGGTGAATGGTTTCCTTCAACGAAATAAATCAAGATCGTGATGTAGATTTCTAAGGAAACTTATTGCATCGTGTCGCCAGCTATCAAGGATGAGCATTGTGTGAGGAGCGGATTGTAAATAAAAGTAAAAAAAAAAACTGAGAGAAGAGGGGATGAAGAATGCACAAAGCTGTGCGTGGGCCACTACAGTGGGCCGTTACAAGCAGCATCGAAGCGATCTTCGACGTATAGCCGATCACAGACCGGACGCGATAAGCTATCGATCCTAGATCCGGGCTTCCCCTCATTCTCTACAGTAATACCAACTTAACCCAAACCTTGATTTGTGCTAATCTTTCCTTATTCCATCCAGATCCATCTCCAACTTTTATCTTTCGTTTTATGTTTTCATTGTTTATAGATATAGTATATTAGTATTTAAAACCCTAATCTAACATTATGAGATCAATGACACATGATGACTTTGTAAAGCTCATCACCCGGGATGATTGCTAGAAATATTATTCTGGGACCCGCGTCGAAACGGTATTGCGGAACAGACGTGTTGCTAAGAAGCAATCTTTTCTATTTGTCAATATAATTATGTGAAAACCTTGTACAGTTAATTTATGTCTATTCCAGTGCATCCTCGTTTGTGCAAGTCAATCTTTTGCAATCCCTTCATCCCGATTCCAGTTTGCCCCTAATCTACTAAAGTCTATTTGAAATACATTCTTTTCTGTTCTGGTCCATTCCGCATATATCCAATGATATCTTTATCAATCGATTCCTATCTATGCCAGTCTATCCCTCCTATCCCTTTTTATTACCATAATTTCTATTTCAGTCTATCCCTCTTCCATCCAAGTCTATCTTTACCAATCCATGTTTTCTATACCATTAATGCTTCATCTACCTAAGGGATCGATTATGTAACTTTCTCAGTTCACTTCAACCGCTATGAGATTAAAAAATGACTGAAGACTACTGTGTAGACAAATATTTAAAACAATTGAATTTGTCAGTGCAAGTGAAATCGAAAATAAATAAAAAATTATATAATCAACACCTTTCCTTTCCAAACCCTTCCTTTCTATTTCAGTCTATCGGTTGTCAATCTAAATCCATATTTTGTAACACAATTATTTCAATTCCAGTCTATCCCTCGTCCATTCAAGTCTATCGTCAGCAATCTATGTTTTCTATACCATTAATGCTCCATCTTTCTAAGGGATGGATTATGTAACTTTCTCAGTTCACTGCAACCTCAATGAGACTAGAAACTAACTGAAGACTACTGTGTGGATAAATATTTTAAACAATTGAATGTGTCATTTAAAGTGAAATGAAAGAGAAATAAAAAATTACATAATCAACACTTTTCCTTTCCTATCCCTTCCTTTCTATTCCAGTCTATCGATTGTCAATCTAAATCCATATTTTGTAACACAATTATTTTAATGCTAGTCTATGCCTCGTCCATCCAAGTCATCTTTACCAATCCATGTTTTCTATATCAATAATGCTCCATCTACCTAAGGTATCGATTATGTAACTTTCTCAGTTCACTTCAACCGCTATGAGATTAAAAAATGACTGAAGACTACTGTGTAGACAAATATTTAAAACAATTGAATTCGTCAGTGAAAGTGAAATCGACGATAAATAAAAAATTATATAATCAACATCTTTCCTTTCCAAACCCTTCCTTTCTATTCTAGTCTATCGTTCGTCAATTTAAATCCATATTTTGTAACACAATTAATTCAATGCCAGTCTATCCCTCGTCCATCCAAGTCTATCTTTACCAATCCATGTTTTCTATATCATTAAAGCTCCATCTATCAGAGGTATCGATTATGTAACTTTCTCAGTTCCCCTTAACCTCTATGAGACTAGAAAATAACTGAAGACTACTATCTGGATAAATATTTTAAACAATTGAATATGTCAGTCAAAGTAAAATGGAAGGGAAATAAAAAATTACATAATTAACACTTTTTCTTTCCAAACCCTTCCTTTCTATTTCAGTCTATCGTTCGTCAATCTAAATCCATATTTTGTAACACACTCATTGCTATGCCAGTCTATCTCTCGTCTATTTGAATCCATTTTTTTTCATGAACTTATTTCATATCGTTTATCTATCGTAATTTTCATGATACGTAAAAATTGTTTGCAGTAATAATTCAGTGATTTTTCATTCTTCTCTTCAGAAAAAGTAATACAAAATATACGAGCAGAAATGGAATGTAGGATAGACTTTCTTTTCTTTTCTATTCTATTCTATACTCTTATATCCAATTATATGTTTATCAACCCTTCTTTCATTTTGTATTTCACTGAATTATCTACCTATCCAATTCCTTCCATTTCGATCACTTCATTTCTATTCCAGTCTATCGCCCTTCAATAACAGTTTATGTTTCTGAATCCCTTTTTTTTATTCCAGCCTCTGTCTCCTATTCAACTAAAACTTCTTTCATTAACTTATTTTTTAATATTGTTAACCTATCATATTATTATGATACGTAAAAAAAGGATTTTTGATTTTTCTCATATGATAAAGTGATGAAAAAATAATAAGGTAGATAGGTTGTAAGATAGGCTGGGATCGAAAAATGTAGGAATAGCTATATTTCGAAAAATAGGTTAAAAGGCTGGGTTTACTTATAGTTCAAAACTATTCTAAGGGAGAAAGTAGGATATTTGTTCATATATCTATGTACGTGTTTTTTTGAATTTACCCTTTTCTATTCCAGTCTATCCCTCGTCTATTCAAGTCTATCTTTATCAATCCAAGTCAATCAGTTTCTTTATTTTTTCATTAACTTGTTTTCCAAAAGATACTTACAAAAAGATAAAGATAGACTGCAACTACTTCAAAATGATTCTAAAGGAAATATGTCTATTCTTTAGTTATTATTCAATATAATTGTGTGCCTATCTTTTCACCCCTTGCTTATACTCGGAGATAATTTCCATATTTTTTCATTAACTTGTTTTACAAAAGATACTTATAAAAAGATATCGATAGACTGCAACTAATTAAAAACAATTCTAAAGGAAAAGATGTCTATTCATGTACTTTCTTTCATAATCATTGTGTGCCTATCTTTTTCACCCCTTGCTTATACTCGAAGATAATTTCCATATTTTTTCATTAACTTGTTTTACAAAAGATACTTATAAAAAGATATCGATAGACTGCAACTAAT
>JAAAKG020136011.1:0-13342 GCA_010014905.2 Druon quercuslanigerum | reverse complement strand
TATAGAGAGAGAGAGAGAGAGAGAGAGAGACAGAGTGTGTATGTGTGCCTATGTTTATATTAAAAAGAAAACATTTATATAATAAACGAAATTCGGCCACGCCTGGCTCAAAAATTCAATCAGCAAGCAACTTAAGCAATTAAAAATTAGCAGCAGATACGCGTGATATTTATCCCGGAAGCGATCAACAAACAAATCTATCCATGTCAAGAATCTAAAGAAAATATAAAAATCATATCAGTTGTCCCTTCATTGAGCCTCGTATTGCTCACGGATGTTTCATTTAAGAGGGCTGGAGCTGTTTCTAAATAAATGAAAATAAAAAGAAGATTCAGCAATCTGCATGTGACACCTGCAACATTACATTAGTTTTTACTAATAAGTGATAAACCAACGGTAACTGATCATTATTTAGGAAAAATTATAACCGGGTACTAAAAGCGTGAACAACTGGGCGTAGGCTAGGTTTGTGCCCAATGTGGCTTGAGTCCTTTGGTTAAAGTTTTCTCTTTTTCCCAGGTAAAAAAGTTGGCACTATTACCATTTTCTAAAAATGAGTTTTAAAACAAAAAAATATGGGTAAAATACAAAAAAATATCGAGACTTATCCTTTTGTCCAAGGCCAGAGCGACGGATGCAAGATTTATGGAAATAAGACACAGTAATCCCCAGTAGCAGTTTGGCCGATGACCAGGAAATTTCCCGGTTGTGGGTATTTTCGATTCTGTCGGGAATATTTCAGGAAATCGACAAATTCCGGAAAGGATCGGCACAATCCATTTAAATTATGTACATTAAACTCAGTTAAATGTATCATATAGTAATAACAAATCATAATATGATTTTTTTTCTTTTACATTTGTTTAGGCTAACTATTGCATGTAGAATGTCACTTCTTAGCCCTGCCTAGTCAGGGTCTATTCAGGTCCACTGCTTTGATTAAAAATGCAATCGAAGCGTATTTTAATAATGAACTTACAGATAAAAGTGGTACAAGGCAATGTGAATTCGCTGTCATCTACTACCATGTTATGCCGTTTAAAGTAAAGACAAGAATTTTTAATATAGTAGCAATGGCATATTCGAAAGCTCAAAAAGTGTGTGATTGCTTGAAGTTTCTATTAAACTAAAGAAAAATACCTCCTAACAACTACTTTAGGTTTCCGTCTGATACGACCAATGTTATGATTTGAAAAAATAATTTAGTAGTCTCATTGCTGTTAGACTGCTTAGCAAGTGCAGTATGCATTAGGTATACATGTCACTCTTTGAATCTTGCAGTCTGTGCAGCTTGCTTGAAATTACCAAGATTAGTTGAGAATTCAGTGCGACCCATCACAGCTAATTTTAGCTGAAGCGCTATAAGACAAGCGGAAAGAATTACAGGAATTTTTGGAGTTTGAGATTTATAGAATTCTCGCAGTAAGCACTACACGCTGGCTCTCCGATTTCATGAATATGGTTCTAAAGCAGTTTCAAGTGTTACTTGCTTATTTTGCTAGACCAGTTCTTCTAGATCCATCAAAAACGACTAAAAAAATTGTGCGTGTAATGTCAAGCAGATTCACAATTATCTACTTAGAATTTCTGTCCTACGCTTTGGGACTTATGACTGATTTCAATCTGCTTTTTTAGTCCGAAACTCTTCAATTACATAGATTGCAACCAGAACTACAAAAACTCCTACGAACCGTTTGCCCAACCGTTGGTAAGAACCGTTTGTTGCAAAAGACTTGACTTTCTTATAAGATAGCATCTGTCAATTTTATATAACACTCGTGCCTGAACTAAAAGATCGTTTCGACTTTTCCCACCTAGCATTCGAAGTAATAAATTAATCATGCAGTTTATAAATTGAATTCGATACTTCCTGCAGGAGAATACTGGGACAAGGTTTTCCAGATCAAGAACGCAGCTGGTGAACCAATCTTTGAAAACTTACAGAAGGCTATACCTCTTTTGCTAATCCTGCGGTTTTCAAATGTAAAGGTGGAACGCACTTATGTTCAGGTAAATTTAAATAAAAACCCACATCGAAATAGAATGGAAAATTACTTACTTGTCGCTGTCTTAGCAACAAAGGAATAAATTGAAAAAGGTGGTGCTTCATGAATATTGTTATTTATTCTATACTAAGTAATATTCATTCATTCAAAAAAGTCTGATCCGCTAGAGTGCGCTAGAGCGCGCCGGAACATTTTGTGGTCCCACTGCGGCAACACTGCTTCGTACTGGCCGTAGTAGGATGCAGCTTATTAGTTTGGGTTATGCATCCGCTTTATTACAAGACGCTTGTTACGATGAAGTTAATATTAAAAAACTGGCCTAGGGAGAGTTCAATTCATTTTTTGAAAAATCATTGCGTGGATATTTTAGTAGTATAATGGTATCTTTGCCGCAAACACACACACACGTCCGAGTTTTGAAGTTTGGCGTCCCGCAGGGAAACATACCATTATACTAACAAACTACTTACGGAAAAGAGCGCAAAGCATGAATCATGAATCATGAATCTCACGAATCATATAAAGTCTTTTTTAATATTCACTTAAAACCCGCATCTCTGTTTAAGATTTGCGCTGGAACAGTTAATGAAAGCTATTGAATGTGAATGTGTATGTTGAAAGAGCAGTGTTAACTACAGTGAGTTTTATGTAATTGCAACCGTTTATTTTTAATAATGTTTTTATTTTTATAATGGGCAGTTTCTAAAGAAATTGAAATGATCTCAAAATTCTACCCCCTAATAAGTGAGGTTTTTAAGCATGTTAAATTTAATTACAATCTGATAAATGTATGACGTCGTATTCAGAAAATATTATTAATAGAGAATTTTACTTAGCTACTGTACGGAAATTGTTCAATTATATATATACAGAATTACAAATACTGTAAAGCGATTTTAGAGTGAATAACATATAAATGCTTTTTTAAAACAAATGTTACAAATTGTTTCCTGAGACACTTTATGAATCTTTTACTCGTATATCACAACTCATAACACTAGGAAAAATTGAGATAAATATATTTTAATTGCTTAAGATCTCCTCTTTCCGATAGTGCCAATAAAATTCCTCAAAAAATTTATTTATTATTCCAAAATGCAGTTTAAGAAGAAAAAAAGTGATTTTTCATGCTTATTTTTTTATGATCCATTTTTCAAAGTTTTTCGAGTCTGTAATTATTTTGGGACCCCACTAACCTGTGTAGTAAATGTCTAAACTTTAAGAATCCATGGTTCAAAGATCGATTTTTCGTTTTAGTATTATTGAAACGCTTCGGAAAAGTTAAGACGTATTCCTTGGCTGATTCTGTACTCTTTATTTCACTATGACCTTAAACCACACCGCCACCGCATTTTCATTCCGAGAATGTTCGAGTACGTCCAAAAAGAAAATGCCTAAGCGTAAAGCCCCAAAAATTTCAAGAAACTCTGAATCGGAATGGGATTCCGATGAAAATGATGAACATATAATCATACCTAATCGATATTACTCTGTCTCTGATGAAGATGATTGGTCAGACGACGAGAATTCAGGATCGGAATTTTCCGAACAGAATATATCATATAGATCTATTTTTCATAATTACACAGCATCTCAAAAACAATTGGAACCAGATCACGTCTTTTCATGGATTAACGAAGAAAAAGTTTGCTCTGGCAATCTAGATGATCAAGTTTTTCTGTCTGATGAAGTACGAAAAAAAATATTATCTATGTCACCTGTGGAGTTATTTATGTATTTTTTCTACAGAGAAATAAAAAAGTATATTATATAAGCTAGTCAATAAAACGGCTTACACATATCTACAGAAGAACTTAACAGTTTTATAGGTATATTATTGCTGTCATCGTACAATGTCCGAAATAATCTAGAAGAGTATTGGGAAACTGACCCTCTTGTAAAATGCTGTCCTGTAGCTTTAGCAATGAGCCGCAATAGATTTGGCGAAATCAAATCAAAAATAAAATTTTTAAAAACTGCGGATACAAATCATAAAGATAAAGCATTGCGAGTTCATAAAATATTAAATTTATTCAGGAAAAATATTCAACAATTTGGTTTTTTCTCAGCAGCACTTTCAGTTGATGAAATGATGGTTCGATTTTTTGGTCGTACAAGCTTGAAACAGTATCTGCCTTGCAAGCCTGATCGACGTGGGATAAAGCTCTAGGGCTTATGTGCAGCTAATGGATATCTGTTATTGTTATAAATTTATTGGCAGGTGCACTTGACTCCAGAGTTGCAGTGCAAATGGTCAATCCACTCTCAATGGCCTTTCATGAAAAAAATAATCTGATTGCCATCTGTATTTTGATAATTTTGTTACTAGCCTAGATTAACTCATTTACCTAAATGAATGTCGTTGATGATCAACAGGAACTGTCCGTATGGACAAAATGAAATAAAAGCATGAATTAGCAAAAAATGATCCGCGAGGATCATGCTAAGTAAGTCATGATCGCAACAGTGGGATGAATTTGATCAGTGAAATAGACTCAAAAACAAGTCTCTATTGTTTCCACAGCATGCGGTGTCACTTTCATAACACCAATGAAAAGATTTTTACAAGCTGCTCAAGAGAGAGTAGAACTAGGATTTCCTCGCATCTTTTCTTTGTATAATAATTACATAGGAGAAGTAGATTTGCACGATTTCAGGTGCAAAAAAGCTTTTCCAACTATCAGTACAAAGAAACAGACTTTCTAAATTTTTTCACGAATAATAGAATCATCAATTACACATGCTACAGTAATTTTGAACATTTGAAACAAGATTAATAAAACTGAATTGAAAACAAAACATTTCTGTAAAGAAATTAGCAGAAAATATTTTTCGCAATCGAAATTAGGTAATTACAAAACTCACAGATACGAATCACGAACAAGAGCATTATGTAATAATAAACAATGTCGTCTGAGGACTACTAGGTTTTGCATTGATTGCAACTCTCAGGAAAACTTTTTCTAGCGTACTTGGATTTAGATTTGAGGATCTCGCAATTATTCGGCGCGGTTAAATTATTGACTAAAGAAGAAATCGCAGAATGTCCAGGAACCGCCGGTGAATCCATCAAAAAGAGTTATAGAATATTACGTGTGCAAACCACAAATTTATCACAGCGTTAACAGATTTTTAATAACGCGAGCATAAGACAAACCTGGCGCTTTGAACTCGGTCAATACGTTTTTTCCGCGTTTAATCATATACCTTTTAAAATTGATGTTCTGAAGTAAAGAATTAAAAAAGCGAGCAAATTGCAAAAAGCGAGTTTTTTTAACAATAAATGTTCAATCTATTGTGCATGTTGAAAACTAAAATGTTAATTTTCACTTATAGCAATATAAAAGATTATTTTCTAAGCCATCGCAAAATTCATTACTTCAAAAAGTTGAAGGTTTTATTTATAGAATAAAGTTTAAGCAAATAGGAAATAGCTGAAAGAATTTGTGACATAAAGTACACAGAAGTTTTATCTTGCATCAGTTTCAAAGAAATGTGTGACCTCTACCTGGAAAAGACGAGGACGGCGTGTACTAGGCTCTTATTCTTGTAAACATGTATTTTCTGCAAGCATGTAAATACTATATAAATAAAAGTCAAATTATTCCAAAAATAATTTATCTGAAACAAGAAGAAAAATTTAAACGTTTCAATTTTAGTCGCAAAGTTTAAACTTATAATTGAGCGAAATTGCATCCGCCCTTATAAATCAAAATATTATTTATATATCAGGCTGAAAGACAATAGTTTTATACCAAAAAAGTCCTTAAAAATACCCCAAATGTTGACAAATGTTTTTAAAAGAATCAACAAAATTCCATTAAATATGACAAAATAAAACTAATATAAAAACGAAAATTCTATTCTTAACATAAGAGCACGAGATAGAGAAAAATGTCTGAAAACAGGATTGTAGTTTTTTTTTTATTTATTTTAATATGGTTCAGAAAATATGCATTTAATAATGTCTGCCAAACTCCGGCGCGAAGCGCAAAGCACCTATTTATAGACTGCAAAGTGCATGATTCATCAGACGCGCGCCCTAGGTGCGCTTAAAGTTACGAATGTTATACTTGATTTTGTTAAATTTACTTGAAATTTTACCGAATAAGTATGCGACACAAATCTTAACCGTAAAAATCCATTTTTTCACTTGACTTAAAAAATAAGAGTTTGGCATTTTTTCCCGGTTTCCAAATTTGTAAATTTTGATCAAAAATATAGAACTATAACCATAGATGGGAAGTATTTATACTTTAAAATGTTGAAACTGTGTGTGTGAAATAAATAAAGAGTTCGGATTGTTCAGGCTAAAATTCTACCTCTCGTTTTCAAGTATTTTGTACCAAAAGTATTCGGGTGATTTAGATTCAAATCTAGGTTCAAAAAGTTCGACATTACAGCTCGCAGCGGCGAAGATTAGTAGTACATAGATCGGAGAACTTAAAGTCCAAAAAAGTCAGTTTTAAAATATCATTGAATCGATAATAAAAAGTTTGTCTGTATATTCTACAATAGTGAAATATTCAATTATGTTTAACTTTTCTTTCTTAACGTATAAGCCGCGTTTTATCTTAAATATTTTCTTTTATAATAAAACAATAAAAACAAGTAAATAGTCGCGCTTTTGTACAGATTAACGCTACTGTTTAAAGAAGACCTTAGTTCTCTGCGTAGTTTATAATAAATTAGACGAAAACCGTGAACCGATAAAACTCGTGTCTACAACTATTTGAGTTTGCGAAGTTATGGAGGCTTTAACATAAAATATTACTTAGATGATGATATCAGTTTAAACGGAGTGCGTGACTAAATTATTTTTGTTTGAAATGTCTCCTATCAGATGTAAATATCTTAGAAGGACAAAGTTGACGCCTTGAGTCAGCTACATTGTTAATAAAATTCATAATTGTAACATTAATCAGTTTGTTCTCTGCTTGGACAAGATGAGGATTGTCCGTAATCTATTCTTATGCTTTCCCGTTATCCTGAATTCTATTGGTAAATATAATAATAAAATATATCTTTCATTCCGGTAAATATTCTTTTTAAGCTCTTGGAAAAAGCCTCTTTATGTCCGAATTCCAAACATAAATAATTTACGTAGTTTCTAAATCTTAGTACTAAAGTGTGAGGCAATATGATTATGATTCGCAACGTACACATCTTCAGATACGGCACAGATTATGTCAGTATATTGGCCGCCAAGGGACCCGATCGGGGGGGGGGGGGGGGGGGTAGCCAGAGTAAAGCGTGAAGCTAGGACAATTTTGGAGCGCACAGAATCGGGGTTTCAGGGTAATTCTGATTTCGTAAAACGAAGATTGCGATTTCTCAATGTAATGTGAATAGACCTTTAAATTTTAAATATTACTTTAAATTGCTTTTCTCACTCTGCAAGAAAATATCTATGGCAAAAAACAGAACATCAAGATTTGCCTTCTGCGTGAATCTGATCCACTTCCACCACCGGCGAACAACCAACAATTGCGCCTGCATCTGTGCGACTTAATGCCGCCTCACGTTCTCGTCGTCCGCACCGCTGTTCCTTGATGACACTTAAGCTGCAGGCGAATCACTCCTTCCTCCATTTCTCTTTTGCACTCAAAACTCAGTGAATGTCAAAAAAAAGAAAAAAAAAACGCAAAAGAATTAACAAGAGTGGCTCTTACCCTTTTTCACTTTGAAAATCCCATGAGAGTGTGTCTAATAAAATAGACATGATGAAACATTTCAAGCAAGACAAAAATCTAAAGAAAAAATAAAAATCATATAAGTTGTCCTTGATCGAGTCTCGTTTTGCTCACGGATGTTTCCTCCAAAAGTGCTGGACCTGTTTAAAAAAAACGAAAATAAAAAGAAGATTAAGTAGTTTGCATGTGACACCTACAACGTAACATTAGTTTTTACTAATTAGTGATAAACCAAAGGTAGCAAATCATTATTTACGAAAAAGTATAACCTTTTAATCATAACCATTTACCATTTACCATTCTTAAAACAAACAAAAACCACAAAGTCCTATAATATAACTTCTACTTAAAGTTTTCTCCCCTTATTACAACCCTATTTATAAACACGTGATGTACCAACCTGCACTTGTGTACTTATTCAAGGCAAAAATGTAATCCTGTATTTCTTGTTTCAGAATTAAGTTCGCAGTCCAAGCGCTTGCTTGACGAAGGAACAAATCCGGACTTTCACCGCTGTAGGCCTTCTTCTTCTTTTCCTGCCGAACCAAGCGTTCGTGCTAGATCGACGTCTCCTGCCCTCAGGAAAACTTTTCCTAGCGTACTTGGATTTAGATATGAGGATCTCGCATTTATTCGGCTGATTCCCCACAGCAATGCGAAGCGGATATTCGAACTCCGAAAATACGTTTTTCCTCCTGATAAACCAATTGGACTGAGAAAAAATAATCGTGACCTAAATCCCATGCCAACCGGAGAACAAATTGTATTATCGACGTCCGATGGTGACGTCTGCGCAATATTGTTTAAAACATCATGCAAACACACAGTTCTTCGTGCAATATGTACAACTGTTTTTGGACAGCCGGAAAGGGTAAAAATAAACATGAATAGCGGCGCGGTTGAGGAATTGACCGCAGAAGAAATAGCGGAATGCCCCGTATCCTCCCAGGAACTAATCGCAAAGAGTTATGGAATATTACGTGTGTATACCAAAATTTTTCACACCTTTAATCAATTTTTAAAAACGCGTGCGACAGTCAGACCTGAAGCTTAAACTCGTTCTTTATTTTTACCATCACCGTTAAAATTTTTGTTTGGAAATTTATAAAACTTGTAGTGGAAGTTTTTTTTATTTACATGTTTTGTAAAATTACGAAATGGTTCGTAATTTTCAGTAGCGCTAACGGCATCGTCTTGCAGTAACATGTTTTGTAAAATTCCAAGATTTTTGTGTATTTTTCAATAACGGTAACGTAAAATTACAAGAGTAATAAATTTTTTTGGTTAGTTATAATTTTAATACATATATATTGTTTATGAATTAAAAGTTTAATTAATCGAAAAAATGTATTTCTCTTGGAATTTTACGGTACCACTACTGAAATAAGGTTCCAACTTTTTCGTTCCTCATTTTATCACAAAAACTGTTAATTTTCACAAACGATGATAAAACCGCAGATTTCAAAATCAAAAGTTACTTGAGAGGGGAATTAATACGTAGAAAGTACTTTGAATAATTACGTGGCCTATTCTTTGCTTGTACTGCGACTTAGGCGAAAACGGCAGTGTCCTACGGAATGGCACAGACGGGATCCCATTCATACCGAGTGTTGTCATAATTTCACGAAGTATTTCCGTAATTTGCTCCCAAACCTTGTAACTTTACGTAAAATTGTTGAATATACCACAATTTGATCGTAATCCAGAATTCAGCAACAGCCATTAAGGAAACTCCGTTACTTTTGCCTCTGAAATGTTTTGTAAATTTCCGAACATCTTGAACAGTGATGCGTTTATGCACATATTTTTTAAATATTTTGTGTAAGAATAACTTTCCAGATTAACAATGTAATTTTTTTACATTTCTCATATGTTTTTAAAAGAATTTACAAAATTACACTAAATATCGCAAATTTCAAATCGTTTGATAATATCAGTTTAACTTGAAAATAAAAGATTTTTAAAGTGGTGGAAAAACTCACCTAAGGCGAATCATATTTCCAGACTTGTTTGATAGGTGGGAACGTACTGTGAGTAGTTTAAGTTTATGATAAAATTTCGTTTTAAATTATTCGTCACATTGTGGATGAAAGAGAAGTTTTCTTGTTCCCTTGTTTCTTTGAGAAATTTTTAAACTTACGAAAAATAATTATTTATATAATATGTTTTATTATTAAACCCTTGAACAAGAAGAAATTACAGGCGTTTACGGAATAAAGCTTCACACTTATAACATCGTTTACAATTCGCCGCGTACCAATATACGTTTGTGCAGGTACTTAAAATAAAAATGTTATCCTGTATTTCTTTTTTCAGGATTGAGTCCACAGTCCAATAATTTGCTTAGTGGTGACCCCAATCCTGGTATTCATCGTTTAGAACCTTCTTCATCTTCTTCTTCTGGACCAAGTGTTCAGGGTAGGTCTAGGTCTCGTACTCTTAGGCAAACTTTCGTTAACTTGCTTGGATTTAAATTTGATGATCTTCCAAATATTCGACTTATTCCGCACAAGAATCCGAATCGGATATTTGAACTCCGAATATACGCTTTTCCTCCAGATAAACCAATTTCATCGAAAACAAATAATGGTATATTAATTCCCATGCCAACTGGAGAACAAATTGTATTATCAACGTCCAATGGTGACGTATGTGCTATGTTAAAAAAAGCATCCAACAGAAACACGAGTCTTCGGCCAATATTTACCTCTATTTTGGGGATCTCAGAACGAGTCAAAATAAACATGAATACCGGCGTGGTAAAAGGATTGACCAAAGAAGAAATCGCGGAATGTCCAGGAACCGCCGGGGAACCCATCAAAAGGAGTTACACAGTATTACGTTAGGAAACCACAGATTTATCACAGCATTAACAGAATAATACAAATCTGGCGCTTTGAGCTCGGTCCATACGCTTTTCCGCGTTTATCCATATACCTTTTAAAATTGATGTTCTGAAGTAATTTTTCTCATTTACAGCTACATTTGTTTACATTTCACAACTTTACCTGTGAAGGATATCAAGTTTCTTAAAATATTAAGAACTTTATATTACTGGATAATGCCTCTGTTAAAATAAGTTTGCTATAAATTATTGTAAAGAATAAAATTCAGCATTTCTTTTGTTTTTACAGTGAAGTTACATCTTTTTGACTTTTTAACAAATTGCAAAAAGCGAGTTTTTTAAGAATCAATTGTTGTGTTCACCTTGTGCTCAAATAAAAATCTTGTTTAAATATCCTCATATAATTTAGGGAAAATATTTGTTATAGCATTTCTATTGCGAATGTTGAAGACAAAAATGTTAATTTTCATTTATCGCAATATAAAAGATTATTTTTTAAGATATTGCAAAATTCATTCCTTCACAAAATTAAACGTTTTATTTATAGAAGAAGGTTTAAACAAATAGGAAATAGCTTAAAAAATCGGTTAAAAAAAGAACAAGGAAGTTTTCATTTATATCAGTTTCAAATAAATGTGTGACATCTACTTTATAAATAAAAGTCAAATTATTCCAAACAGCATTTATCTGAAACTAAAAGTAAAAGAGACTTCCGTTTCCGGCATGAAAGTATAAGGTAGCGAGAATTGTTGATGCTGAGTTTTTACGATATATTTGGTGAAATTTGAAGTAAGTGAATTGTAGAAGTATATAGAAGGGTGTGGATGAAAGAGATTGTTTGAGGGATTGTAAAATTGGAAAGGGGGTAACAATATTTTTGAGGATTAAGACAGATTTGTTTGAAAGTTGAGGTTAGGTTGGTTTGAGATTTTTGACAGTATGGGGAAACTTTGAAATTGGATTCATGGATATCAAAAATTGTAACGTCGAGGAAAAATCGGATTTAGAGCAGAAAGTGTTTTGTACACAGAAAGAGGAGATCAAAGAAAGAAAGGCAAGAGGGAAGTCCAAAAAACTATAGAAAATTAAGAGCAAAAGGCGTAGGATGGATTGAGGCTCTTATCGAAAAGAAGAGAGGGGAAAGGGGGAGCAGTGAAGAGATGGACGATTTAGGTTTGAACTTGAAATATCCTAAAATGTTCAGATCACCGCCAGAAAAGCAGAGTTTGGTAGAGAAGGGGGAGGATAGTAAGGGGAAAGAAGGAAACGGTGACGAATCCCAAGAACAGAGGAAAGAGGAAAGACTAAAAGAAATTCGCGAAGTCATGATGGAAGTAATGGGAATTAATGAAGAAAGGCAGGGGAAAAGGGGAAAGAAATTAGGAGGTAAATGGCTGAACTTAGGAAAGACGTGAAAAAATGGTAAAAAGTTAAGGAAAAGTTAGAAAAGAGGATGCAGTCATTGTAGCAGAAACTAGAGATGCAGGAAGATAATAATAACAAGGTAGAGGAGATGCAAGGTAGGATTAGAAAGATAGAAAGCTAAAACCAGGATCTTGGTGGGGGCGTGAATGAGAATGCGGAGAAGGAAAGACTGAGAAAACTAGAACAAAAAATAGAAAAAAGAGAGGACAGAAAGGAAATAAAATGTCGTGATAAAGGGTATAAGATTAGACGGGAAGTGCGAAGTATAGGAAGTGAAGAACGAAGAGGGGAGAGAATGGTACTAGTGAAACTAAACAAATGGGAACATAAGAGGAAAGTAATGGCAAAGAAGAGGATGTTATGTGGAATCTTGAAAAAAAGAGAATGATTTGACATTAGTAGAAAGGTGGATGCAATATAAGTTAAGAAAAATAGTGAAAGAGGAAAGAAAAAAGGAAAGAAGGACATGGTTTAAATTTGGGAGGATATAGATAGACGGAGTATGGTGAGATTGGGATAAAGAAAGGGAAGAGTGAGTAAGAAATAAGGGACAGAAAAACTGAAAGAGAAAGAAACGGGAGGTAGAAAAATAAGCAATAGTAAGGGGCAAAAAGAGACAAAAAACGAATGTAGGGAAGAATAGAGGATATGTTACTGGAATATAGCAGGACTTTTTTATGAGAAATTTGACACAATCGGTTGTTGTAATAATAATGGAGATGTGGCTAGATGAAAAGGGATGGGAAAGAGTAAGGGGAAGATTACCAAGAGGTTACAAATGGCAAGTTCAGAATTCAAAGAGGAAGAATAAAAAGGGCAGAGCAATGGGAGAAATGGTGGTGGAAGTAACAAATGAATGCATGAAAGGGAAAGATAAGAAAGAAAGGAAAGAGGAAAAAGAAGGATTAGTACTAGAACAGGTAAAGATGGGAGGAGAGAAGTAGAAGATAGTAGGGGTTTATGTGAACAGAGATATGCAGGAGAAAGTAGACGAGTTAAAAGAAATAATGGAAGGAAATAAAGAAGATATAAGACTTATAATAGGTGGGGATATTAACGCGTGAATAGAAGATAGTGTAGAAAGGGAATAAGGAAAAAAGGGAGTAAGACAATCAAAAGGTAAAGTACTGAATGGGGAATAAAAGAAGTTGTTAAAGAGCCTGGAGGAGTTGGAATGGTTTATCTTAAAGGGAAATATAGAGGGAGATAATGATGAAGAATATAAACAGTCAGGAGGAAAAAGGGGAATGGTAATTGTATATGTGATAGTGGATGATGAGGTAAGAGAGAAAGTCAAGAAATTAGTGATAGGCATTTTTCTAACCCAAAATCCATTCTTATATCCTCAGTGGATCGTTCTAAAATCCCTAAAG
>JAAAKG020136010.1:0-13342 GCA_010014905.2 Druon quercuslanigerum | reverse complement strand
ATTATCCATTTTCAATTACTAATTACAAAAGAAAAATGGTAATTACATCTAAAATAATTTTTATAATTACACAAGAAATTGTTAATTATACTCTGATTAATTGTAATATATAGTTAATTAAAATGTAATTAATTATAGTGTAATTAATTTTTTTCTATTTAATTATTAAACACGATAGTAATATAATTATAAATGTAATTAATTATTTGCAACCCTGCTTTATTGTTAGAGGTATTCTCAATATTACATGTTATATAATATATATTATTCTCGATATTCTTTATAGCAAAAAAAAACATAAGTTTAGTACAAAGATATATGTCTATTTAATATTTTTAACAAACAATTATAAACAATATAATAAGTGGATATTGAAAACACTATCTAAAATAATTGAGGACGATAAAAATTACGTTATAAAAAAATAAGTTTTTCGAGAATACCTTTAAAATTTTATTTTGATTAAGATAAGAAGCTAATAACAAAAACATTAACAAAACTCTTTCCGCACCACCCAGGAGGTAGATATATGGCGTCCTTTTTTTTAATGTGGTTCCCCAGTAGGACTCTTCCACTGTGTTCTTTAGAAACAAAAATTTCGTATGCAGCAGAAGATCTGTAAAATATTGAACTGTTTGCTTATATAGAGCACAAATAATAGGAAATAAATATCAATGCTTTTATACTAGATAACATTTCATTACTATACATTTTTCAATCACGCTTAAGAATATCACACTTTGTTAATTTCACAATTTATTAATTTCACTTTTGCACTTTTTTCCCACACTAATTGTGATTCATTCTACGAATTTTTTGAGAATGCCTGCAGTTCTTTGGATCCATTGGTTCTTCATCTTCAAATCATTTAAAATAATTTTAAAGAAAGTAGTAAAACCTTAAGGGATTTAATGCAATATTAAGGGTTTTCTGGATATTTTAAGGAGTTTTAAGAAATTTCTATGTATTTCGTGATATTTTTTTGGACTTCAAGACATTTCTAATGATTTTAGAGATTTTTACGAATTTTAAGTGTTTAAAAGTTTTTCGTGGAATTTTAAAAGATTTTTAGAGATTTTCATATTTTTGAGAAAATATCGGAATTTAATAGGTTTAAAAACTTTTTTTTTATTCGACATCTCTATAAAGATTTGCTTTGCTTTCTTCGAAAATTCCCGCTGGAATCTTTGTTATTTGCATAAGCAAGAAATTACCAGTGCACAATGTGTCACGTGACAATAACAAACGCACGTGAGTGTTTTGTTTTTCCGAGCGCGGTTCGTATTTCTTAGCGTTTTCCGCCGATCAGGTAAATTCTGTTAAATAGGTTGAAATATTTCAGCGGTAAATATGAAATATTTCAGATTTAAAAATGGAAGATAATGTCAAATATGGGTTTGTTATTTCAAATTGGAGACAATAATTTCAAAATATTGACTCCTTATACCCTTTTTAGTTCTAGCCTATCAATTTCATTCAATTCTTTACATTTAATTTCCCAAGAAAAAATAAAAGTAATAATAATTTATTAATCGTTTTATTAATTTTTAATTTAACATTTAGTCGTTTATTTAATTTAATAATTTAATGATTTAATGTTAATTTAGTATTTCATTTAAAAAAAAGACGCTATCAGTCTTTTGTTACTTTCAAATCTGCAGGAGATAAAAATGACTGAAAACTTGGAATTGTTCGACTTTAGTTTTTGAACTATCAAGACATTGACTAAATCAAATTATCTACATCTTTCGCGATAAAACACGGAAATTTTATAAAACCCTTATTTCCGGACTCCTGAGGTTGAATTATTTCGAGAAATGTCGAAACATTGAAATCGAAAAATTTTCATCATTGCAAAGCTTCCTCTGTGAGGAAGCAATATAATATTTCAATATAAACAATTGAAAATATTTAAAGAGCATATGATATTTTAATTTAAAAGCAATTCAGTGTAGCAAACTTAACGTACGCAATAATAAATATTTCTCATTAAAACTTCATTATTACTTGATTATCTTCCTCTTCGTGAAACTTTGATGAAACGGAGATAAACAGCCTATAGCTTTAGCGACAAATATTTATTATTACGTACATTTTTATTATTAATAAATTCATTATTGTCTTTCCAATCAGGGAATAACTCATCAGCCAGTAAGTGTCATTTTCCAGAGGCGCGGCTAGAAATGACTTTTTACCTATTGCATCGGTGAAGGGTCCCCTATGGTTTTGAAGGCGGTCCTTTAACATATATAATCTCCCTTTATACTGTTAAAGTTTTGTCCATTTGAAATTTAAAGAGAAAACGGAAAATGTATAGCTAACAAAAATTCTTATACACTAATTGGATTACATATTCATATAAAAAAACTCTTCCACTGTAAAAATTATTAATAAAATTATGTTAGCTAAACAAGGAACTAAATAAATACTTTTGTATCAATCTAAACGAACATTTTTTTGTTTACCAATCTATTTTTTTACAAGTCGTGCGTCTCCATCTTGTGACTTATACAATAACATTAAGCAAATGGATAGAAAAAATTTTAATTCCATGAAAATTCCGGAATTGATTTTTTGAAGAATTTTTAAAAATCTTTTCAGAGTTAAATTTATAAAAGCCTGTTCATATAAATCTTCCAATGAAATTATAACACCCCAATTATTTTGCATGATTTAATTTATTTAAAAAATGACGTTGAACATTCAAAAATGAAAAAATAAACATTTTCCTCTTTGTATATTAATCAAAAATCCCATTTGTAAAGGCCGTAAGGGAATGAGCATGTATAGTGGCTGACCCCGCTAAGAGATATGGTTAAGATGTAAGTTGGCGGGTAGAAGAGTGCGAGGGGACTTGAATGCTATCGCGGGAGCGCCTCTACATTCTTCGCGGGTAACTAAAATACGGGGAGTAGAGTGAGGGGTAGCCTGAATACTTTAGACTGACGCGTCGCCTATAAGCTTCGCGGGTAACTAGACCAGCACCGCATCTACTATAATAATATCTTTGTCGTAAGATACTGGTGCGTTTGCGAGGTGTCCGCCCACCCTGAGGAGACCTTCTGTATCGATGAATGGTGACAATGATAGCAAATTGGTTTTTTTTTAAGTTTGTTCAATTTTCCTCATTTCTCTTATCTCGGGTGAGAAATCTTGGGCCTAAAGGAGCTTCAAAAGGCAGGTACGCGAACGAGTAAATTCTTTGGGTTCGAGATTTCCAAGCTGTCGATTGGCCTTTGCCACCGCAAGATTTCTAGAAAAACGAAAACAGTACGCTGTCACTCTGATCGCACGAGTTACTGACGAGTAACGTTTCAGTCATGTGAAATCTAATTGGGAAGTGACAACAAGTACATGCTCACATTTATGTTCGTCTAGCGCATCTTTTACATTTAAGGTTCGCTGAGATGGCCACAAGTTTGAGTTTCGAGATAACCAGGATGGTCTAGTCCACCACAGTTTACGGTCGCGCAGATCTTCCGGGTTGATACCTCTTGAGATGACGTCAGTTGTATTATCCTGTGATATGACGCGGTGCCAGTTGTTTGTCAAGTCTTGAACCTCACTGGCACGGTTTGCAACATAAGTTTTCCAGTGACTGGGCGAAGACTGGATCCAATGCAGAGTGATTTTTGAGCCAGTCCAGAAGTAAGTTTCATCAATTTTCAGAGTCAATGCTGTGCTGATAGATTCGACTAACTGTGCAAGGGCAGCCTGAAGTTTAAGTCGTGCGAGAGAGATTTTGTTTTTAATGGCACGACTCGCGATTTGGCACATAGTAAGTGTACAGCGTGATTTCAATACCGATCGGTCGTTCTGAAATAAATGCATGCACCATATGCAGCTTCTGAAGCATCGCTGAATCCATGCAGTTGTGTGGTAACTGGATTATTGCAAAGAACCCATCTTCTCACGGAAGTCTCATTTAATTTAATTAATTGTTTGCTGAAATTATCCCAAATAGTATGTAAATCTGTTGACAAGGCTTCATCCCAATCTATCTGCAATTCACACAATTTTTGAATAATTATCTTAGCCCTTACAACGACCGGTCGGACTAGGCCTAAAGGATCAAAGATTTGCGCTGCCTTTGATAAAATTGTCCTTTTTGTGATTCTTTTTAGAGGAGTTTCTTGAACTGAGTAGCGTAATGTGTTAAGCGTGGAATTCCATAAAAGTCCAAGAAGTTTAGGGTCTTTATCACCCTGAATTAGTTTTTCAGATCTTGGATGGTAATTGTTTGAAAGAACTCGAGGATCGTTGGATGCCGATTTACGTAATTCGAGGCCGGCGGAATTCAAATTGAGTTCCTTTTTGAGTTGTTGTGCCGCTTTTACAGAGTCAACTCCTATCGCGAGATCATCAACATAAAAGTCCCTGATGATATCACTAGTAATGGAAAAGTCCTTTTTATTTTCTTCTCCGATCTGCCTTAATGTTAGAGTTGCTAAAAATGGTGCTGAGGCTGTTCCGTACGTCACTGTGGTAAGCCGAAAGTGTTGAATTTCTTGAGATGGGTCACGTCTCCATAAAATTCGCTGCAAATCTCTCTGGTCTGTAGTGATTCTAATCTGTTGATACATGTGAGTAATATCGGAAGAAAGAACAATACGATGCTGACGGCATCTCAGGAGAAAAGAAAAAAGGTCATTTTGAACGACAGGTCCGAAGGATTGAACCTCGTAAGTGAGAGTCCGGAAGAAGTCTTGGCGGAGCCATCGAACACTACTTCGAACTTTGGTCGTGGTACTGCTTTTTCCATATGTCCTTGTGCTTCATAATCATCTATGAATTCAATATAACTTTTCTTGAGTACTGGCAGCTTGCTGAGCTTCCGTTCTATCGAGATGAGACGTTTTTGTACTATACCGAGTGAATTTCCGAGCTCTGATACGACGTATTTTAAAGGAAGGGAGACGACGAATCTTTCCTCGTTATCACGTTCAGTTGAAGCTTGAAAATACTGCTCACAGTCCTTTTGTGAGTCTAGGTCTGGATACGGTTTCCTTAAAAAGATGTTTTACATTTCCCAGAATCGCGCAAAGTCATCATGCAGCTGCTGGTTGGTAATAAGATTGCAACTTAACGTTCCTTTGACCTTTGATGATTAAAGTTCCATGGGACCGGCTGCGAATTCGGTGTTTCGTTTCGAATTTGGTTCCTCACATTCGGCAGTATCTTTCGCGTCGCGTTCGAGGTGTAGTGACGTGTCATGCTTTCCTGGAAATTTGCTACAAGGACCGAGGGTGCATTGCTTATTCCGATGTCCAGGAGATAAACAATTATATCAAACGCGAAGACGTGATACTTGTTGTATTGTAGACAGTATAGAAAGTTCACGTAAATATTCACAGTTATAGATTGCATGAGAATCGTTAAAAAGTGGGCACGTCTTCTTGGTTGTCGCATGTGAATGTTTTTTGCTATTAATATTACTGTTACTATTTGTATCCTGCTTCTCGACAGTAGTCCTCTGAAGATATTTATAATGATTTTCTAAAAATTTCATAAGATCCTTTAATGCAGGTTTCCTAGAAATTGACAAAAAATGCTTTTCCCATTCGCGATTTGTAAATTTGTCCAGGTTCGTTGTAAATAAATGAATAAACATTTTATCCCAAGTATCGGCTTGCTCGCCTAATGATTTGAGCGCTAACAAGTGGTTATTCGTGACGTCGATCAGCTGTCTCAGAGATACGTAAGGCGGTTTCGTAATTAAATTTAAATCGAATACTGATTTCGGTGATACTGAATCATTAAGAGTGAATCTTCGTAATTTGAGTCTGAGATGCCTAGCGATTGAATGACACAAGCCGAGTCTCCAATCAATGCTGAGCGCAGGTAGTGAAATTTCTGAATATTTGAAAGTCACGAATTTTCGTGAATCAATGACCTAAAGGTGTCGCGGAATGGTAACCAGTCTTTCAATAAGCCTTCGAATTTCGGCATTGGGATTGATGAAGGATTTGAGACGAAAACCGCTTTGATTGGCACTCGCTTGGACGTCAACCTAATTAGTTCTCTGGACCTTTAGGCTCGGTATTAATTTGTGGTTAAGAACATTCCATGTGTATTAAATGCGTGCAAATTAAATAAGTCCTGTGTTGATTTAATTGCAATTTAACACACTATAGAAATACAAAAACAAATGAAACTGTATCTAGGAATTAGAAACGTTGTTACAAAAGAAAACAGAAAACTTTACGTCACGATTACAATAATCAGCAATTCGTCTTGTACCGAGCGCGTCTCTCGGAGCATGTCTCGGAGTACGGGTCCTCCAGTCCCTTCTACCCCAGGCCCTTTCCATTTCGTGAACCATAGGAAAGATTCCCCCTACCCCTCTTCGCCTCTACGACGGAACCAGTGCCTCACCGTTAGAAAGTATGATTAATGTGTGTGAGTGGCATGGGCCAAGAATGTGTTTCGTGAATGTGTTTCAGAGGAGAGAACGTAAATTGAAGATGGGGGAGGATATGCGTGAAAAGTAGAAGAAACTGTTACATGCCAGTTTTTCAACGTAACCGAGGACTGCTTCTAAATGTCGTCAATATGGAATATTTGCTGAATACTATGCATTTCAATTAAAATGAATGTCTGAATGTAAAGAATAATTGATTAATCATCGCAGGTAGTAGACAGTAAGCTTGACAGTGTAAGTGAGTGTAAGTTAGGTCGGTGGAGAGAGTGTGCTGCGTACATGAGTCGAACTGAAAAAAACTTAGAACCCTTATACCTGACTGGTATTTTCGATCTCTATTCTGGCTATTTACTTTCTTCTAATATTTTCCCGGAATGGAAATATTTTAAATTTTATTATTTTTTAATTCGCCCAGACAAATAATTATTTTCTAAGAATAATTAATTACAATAGTATTATTTTTTACAATATGTGAGCATCTTTTGAATATTTTTTGCTTTTGGAATGTAACAATAACAAACACGTAAACTTATGAATAAATACATAAATAAAAATGTACCATTCATATCCTTCGCATACAATCTTCGTAGAATTCACATTTTGGGTAATAATTATTTCTTAGAATTATAATCGGCAGCGAGACATGGATATATCAAGAAAGTAACGAGATAATCCTTAAGGAATGTGGTGCGGAAGAAACGTTTGTTGACACATGGGAAAGAAATCGGTTAAGATGGTTCGGGCATGTTGAGAGAATGAAGGAGGGACGACTAACGAAGCAGGTATATCAAGGTAAAGTAAATGGCAGCTTGCCATTTATTTTTTTTGAAATATGTAGAACAACTTTCTCGTTGGAAGTTGTTTCAAATCTGAAGTTGCCTCTATACTTTTTGTCTGCGAAAGTAGAAAAAATGTGGTTACAGATCTGTCTTTATTTTCAATTGGATAGTATTAAAGAAAAGATCATTTTCAACTTTTTATTATTTTTCAGACATTCGGATTTAAGAATTTTAAATAGAATCTACATTGTTATTATAAAAAAGTGTATATTGAAAAAATTAATTTTCTGAATTTAAACCTTACCGTTTCTTGAGACACGGGGACCAACGATTTTAGCGTTTTCGACCTATTAAAGGCTTAAAAAATCAACATTGAGATTGTAACACAATATTTAAAAATATTAAATGTATAAAAATAACAAAATACTATAATATTAATTAGCGAATTAATTCACAAGAAATATATTTTTTCTTACTTCTCCACTAAAATATAATATACAAGATGATTGAGGAATTTAACATTTAATATTATTTGTATAATTTCGACGTCTTTATTCAAAAAAAATTGATATTTATCAACCTACACGTAGAAAGAAGAATATTCTCGTAACAAAAGTTGCAATTCTTACGTAAAAAATGGTTGCTTTTTCCGATTTTTTTATTCGAAAAATGTTCAGAACTTAAGAGGGAGAGAATATTCTTATTTCTTAAGACTACAAAATATTATAATCTGCCTTCTAATATTTAATGCTTTCCATGCAATTTGTACGTGAAAAGGATTGGAAATTACACACATTCCATTTTAATACCTGCAAAGGTCTGACATTGTTACAGAGATTTATATAAAACGAAACTTTATTAACAACTTTCTAGTTTATTTTATAATTCAAAATTTACTGCTACACATTGATAAGGAAGGTTTAAAGTACCCTTCATATAGAAAGGCCAATTGCAGACATGACTTCGACGCGCACTGCGAATATTTTAAAATAATTTTCTAAAAAACGTGCTTTCGTATGCTACTTTCGTAAATTTGAGTTTTTCGAAATTCGAATATTAACACGTCCCACCGGGCACTTCAAAATCTCATTTAATTAACATAGAAAAATTTTGAATTTTTGAAAAATTGAACTCATGTTCCAGGGTTTCGAAACATGTAAACTTTTTAAGGGATTTAAGAGGCGCGTCTACGAAAGAAAACCATATTAATAACTTTTATTTTCATTTCACCCTCGCTCTCCCTGCATCGCCCCAAATATGACTCAAAAATAAAAATAACTACGTTTTTACTTATTACTGTTCTTTTTTAGTATTTTTCGTCGTACTTTTTAAACAAACAATTAGTAATGGACAATTTAAATATTTATTATGACTATTTATTGTTTAAACAAGTGAAAAGTATTTAAACAATAATTTATTCCCAGAAAATGTAAAAAAAATAATCGTATTTTCTAATTAAAATTTAATTGTTTGTTATTGTTTGGAATATTATATTTTTCAAAAAACATGATTCAATTACTTAAATAATTATATATTATCTATTTTCTAAATTTCTAAAAATTGAGCCAGAGGTATCAACTTTCTTTTTAAATTAGTGTCCTGTGATACGTTTTGTTGAATATTTACACAATTTGTATACATTTCTTTTAATGTTTAATAAATTTGTATTTGTTTAAACAATATTTATTTGCTCAAGCAGTTTTTTTCGATGACTAAAAAATAAATAAAATACTACAAATATAATTGTGTTTCTGACTGCACAGCGTATATTAAGAATACATTTACCTCCTTTCCATTGTTTAAACAAATATAATTCGTTTAAATAATTACTTTTTTAAAAATACTTTTGAAATCGTAATTAATTGTATGTCTTCTCTTTTATTTCATTTTTTTAGTTATCGAAAAATAAGTGCTTGAGCAAATAAAAATTGTTGAAACATGTACTATATCCAAATTTTCACATATTACGGAATTTTTTTAAACGTCGCTTATTTTCGGCATCTTCTGTATTCTCCTGCTGCCTTTTGCCTCTTTTTTTTCTTTTTTAGAAGCGTCAATAGATTCCCATTTTAAGCTACGTGAAATTCTGGAAAGAAGCAACTTCCGAAGTAAGAAAAGTCTGTGATCTTTACACTTGTCGTTTTACCATTTAGAGAACTTCTTATTAGTTTCTTTCATGATAAATTCTTGTAATTTCGTCACTAATGCATATTTATTCCGAAAAGTTGAATAAATTTTTTACCACAAATTTAAACTGAATTCACAGACTTTTGTGTACATTTCGGAAGCTGCTATCAAATTTCCCATTGAGAACTCATCGTTTGCGCCTGCTGCTGTTGGAAAAGCTTTATAAAAGTGCAAACTTTGATTCTTAAATACAGCTTGATTAGTGTTAAATTTCAGAAACTTAACACACTTTGTACAATTTTTATATTTTTGGAGAGCAGCGCGCACAGTAACCCCGGCAAAATAATATAAAGCATTGACTCATAACGGTACGTCAGAACAGGAAAAGTTATCAGTGTCCATTATAGTTTCGTCCCTGTCTATGAATTCGATGGTTCCTTCGTTCTGTACATTACTGTCATGGTCTGTCTTTTTATTTTCATTACAATTGCTATTTTCATCATAATCTTTAATATCATCTGAAATTCTCCCTACGTAAGTTTCTAGTTGTACGTCGTTTTCGCTTGAATCACCTTCATCTTCCATTTATATATTGGATTTCGAAATTACCATCAAGAACAACCTGTTTATCGTCGTCTGTCTCGCAATTACCTGATTCAGGAGGATGGAGATGTAGATTCTGATTCTGTCGAAATTAAGTTGCTGTTAAAATATTTCCATGAACAGCACGTTGCCTAGTTACTGAAAATAAGTTCTCAATGGGATCTTGTTGTTAGCGGGATGTTATTAAATAACCAACCCCCTCACTTTTCAAATCTTTCCATAATTCCAAAACTGCAGTAATTGTTATCTGCATGCATTTAAATGTTGGACTGTTAAACTTTTTTTTCTTTTCGGATCTAATTCATCCTCTATTAGCAATTGGGAAATCCACGTCATAGCATGTCGTAGTGTTTCCTAAATCGAAGGATTTTTTCCCCTCAAAGGTCTACGTAGAGGATTTGGGTCACGTATTGTCGACTATTTATGCAATCAAATAAGTAATTCATTTTCTTAATCAACGTTTCACTGATTTGAGCATCTTCTTTGGAAATCTAACTTTTACTATTTCCTGACCAAAACGTTGCTAGTGACAAACGTGCTGTCGCAATCTCGTTACTATATATTTGAGTTGACAACTTTACATTCATTTAATCAAAGGGAACTGGTTGCAAATATCTTAATGTTGAGTTAGGGCAGGCACTGATCATATTTTTCGAATCCTCTTCGTATAACTTTTTCAGTGTCTTCCACGATATTGTGGGCATTTCGAAAAGTTTTTATCAGGTGAACCCAATCAAAAAGTGCATATTTTTTACCATTTTTATAATTATGACTTGAAACTGTAGAATTTGCACGCCTTTCATTTTTTTAGTGTTTATTTGACATTCAACATATGATTTTTCGATACTTACACCAAGGTCTTTGTACAATTTTTGATTGGGCCCACTTTGATCACTAACGAAAGCTCTGACGTCTAAACCAATTGCAAATAGGTCGGTAATTATGGATTTCCATATTTTCTTAAGATCTTTTGTTTTCAGTGGCCCTGCTGGCAAGTAGTAAGAAATTGGCAGTTTCCAATTATAAGTCAATCCTCGTACCATGAAGAACATAGCATGAGTTGCTTTACGTTCTGTTCTGCCATTTTCACCAAGGTTCTCTAAACCTTCCTCGAAGTCCCATTTTTCTTCATAACTAACTTTTTTTAAATACTCATTTCATATAATATTAAAACGAATTTTTATCATTCGGGGATATGGACCTTAGAATCGAACTAAATTTCCGGATAACTGAATTGTCTATTCCGCTTTTCATACGAATCGAAGCCAACCTTCTCTGAATTGTTCGAACTGACGGTAGCCTAAATCCCATTCTTTTAAATCCTTTATACGATCGCGGGGACCTATAATAAATTGCTAAAGATTTATTTTAAATTCTCTTTCCTCTTTTATCCAATTTATTCTTTTACCTTTATAAGTCTGCATTCGCACAAAATTCCAGTTGACCCCTTAAAATTTGTATTCAAGAATTTAATCAATTTATCTTTTGTCCATAATGTTTTTGACTCGCTCTTCATTCTTTGTATTATTTGCTTTAAATCTCTCATTGTTTTTTTCAAGTTCTTAATTTTCTCTTCTGCTTCTTCGTTCTTTTTTATAAGATACATACCCTTAGCTACTAATTCAGTTAAGAAAGCAATAATAAACCACAGGTAAATGTATTTATCCGATTTTTCAGATTTGCAAGAACCGATTTTATTTTGAGTCGCAGAAGTTTCTCGTTTAGAATTTTAATGCACGGAAATTGAGTCCATAAGCGAAGGAGCAAACTTATCTTTACCAGAGGTGCTTGATAAATTTGAAGCAGGGTTGATAGAATCCTTAGACGAGAAGGAGATGAAGTTGGAGGAGGATGTGTCATATTCTGGCTGTACATTTTCTTCATCAGTTTCTTCTTCCAAATTGCAAAGATTCCGCAGAGCATCAGCACGCAAGGTGCCGCTCTCAAAAAATTGAGTTTTAACAAAATGTTGAGAACATACTCGCCGATTATGTAGGTGCACCTGTTTCAAATCAAGTAGCGAATCATTCCCACTGTAAGTAATCCATGTAAGAGGGCTATAAGAAAAATTCAGGATTTTTATTTGCCTTTAAAATTACATATGCTTTAAAAAAATGTTTAAGAACAACACAGTATTTGCACGAGTGTTCATCATAATTTATCATATATTTTAAATTTTGGCGTTACCGTGTGGAACTTATTAAAATTTAATATAAGGTTCATAAATACGAGCCATTAAAAACATTCGACCCTGTTTTACAATTAACCTTCAATATTATTAATTTTATTTTTTACCATTATTTTACATTATCACTTTTACTATTTACAAACTGAAATGATTCTGTGCTTAAATGACGTAACGGATTAAAAGCCCTCTCTAAGACCCGCATCCGCTTGTGAGAAACCATACCCAACCCCCTTCTGTGCGTAATTTTTAGTTTCCAAAAATTTGTTGCTAATTACTGCTAGTAGAATTAAGTAGGGTCTCCGAGAACTTCATTTTCAAAATGTTTTGATTTTTCTCTGTCTAAATTTTCATTTTCCTTTATCATTAATATTCAAACGCCAGCATTTTAATCTTCTAATAATTTTAACATATAAGCTTTTATAATTCGAATAAGAAAGTATTTCTAATACAATTTTCAAATTTATTAATTTTTTTAAACAAAAAATGTTTTTTCTACTAAAAAAAGATATCTTTGTTACAAATGACTTCAATTTTCAACAAAATAATTATGCTTTCAATATTGAACTTTCAATAAAAAAATATAATTTTCAACAAAAAAGTAGTATGGTCTATATTTCTCTAAAAGATATGAAATTTATACAAAAGAAAAGATTTTAAAACCAATAATACGAATCAACAAACTTTTTTGCGTATTTTCAAAAATTTTGTACATGAAAAAAAGAACCCGCCGCCTCCCTAATATTATAAATCGTAAGAAAATGTATCAAGAGAGCTGTTACGTTATTTAAGTACGCTCCCTAAGAAACATCTAGCACCGCGTGCATTATTTCTCGTGAATACTTAGGAAAAGCAGATATTTTCTGCAGAAACTTGGAGAGGATATGCAAAATAATATCCCAATATAACTTTAGTGAAATATTGTACAGATGCGTAAAAAGTTCACTTCATACCTGTCATCTTAATTATTTTTCTGATTTGGAATCCGATGGAAAGTCACTCCTGATATTATACAACTTTTCGTCGTTACGATATTACAACTTTTAAAGTAACCCAGCAAACACGAAGATATCTTTAGAAATACTTTTTATAGATTCCTTTAAGGAATTTATTTAAGATATCAAATTGATAACTCTAAGGTATTGTTTAGGGTGTGGGCTGAAGACTCATTATTAAAGGTATCTTTTTGATGTCTTTAGGAAATTCTCTAGAAGTCACTAGTAAGGA
>JAAAKG020136009.1:0-13343 GCA_010014905.2 Druon quercuslanigerum | reverse complement strand
ATTTAATTTAATTTAATTTAATTTTAATTTTCGTAAATTTTAATTATTTTGTGGGATTTTTAAAGAACTTAAGATATTTCATTTGTTTTTCTAAGATTTTAGGATATATCAGATTTCGTGGAATTTAAAAGAACTTCAAAGTGATTTTATGGGATTTTAGTGGATTGTCGAGATTTGAAGTGATTTCATAATATTTTAAGGGGTATCAACAGGCATTTCATTAGATTTAAGGAATTTTAATAGGATTTCCAAGATTAATTTTTAAAAATTTTTTAGTATTATGGACTATTTGTTTCTAATTGATGTTGCAATAGCCATAAATCATCGACGACAATAGTATCTAACAAAACCTACCGAATTAATTGTTTTATACAGTGAAATTGAAAAATTTATAGCTTTTAAACTGATTAAGTTCAGATTTATTGGCCGTGAAATATAATAATTATATAATAGCATTAAGTACTTATACTGAAAATTAGTTTTATCTTATTAACAAAACTCAAATTACAAACTAAAAATTATAAAATTCGTAACGTTCCTGATTGAGCATTTAAAAATCTTGAAACTTTAAAATAAACCCTTAAAAATGTAGATGTTTACGAATGCGTATTTAAGATTATAATTTTATATTATAGAAATTTTAACATTTTTTTAAATATTTGAAAATATTCTGAAATCGTGGAAAGTTTCATGATTTCAAATGGATGACTTTAAAAATAATGAATATATAATAATAATACTTTGTCGTTGAAAATGATTAATTTCTAAAACATGCATAATTCTTTTTTTTAATTCATCATTTTAATCTAAACCTACATGCAAGGGGAACAACTTCATGTTACTTCAAGTCAAAGATGATGTCAAAACTCAACGCGAATGAATGAATTTCAAGATTAGTATGTACAATCTTTTTCAGACCTTTAAATATGGATATTTTAAATAATTTTTTTTCCATTGTCCAGTGAAAAATAATAAAATTGAAAGTAAGTCAAAAAATCATGGAGGGTGGGGGGATCACCGGTTTCGCCACTCTGTAGATCCTCGCCTGTTTTGATGAGATTTTACTTTTTAATGAAATTAGGAAGAATTAAGCTGCTAGCTGAAACAGGTGTTACTACTCGTGACCGGCACCAGCAGAATTTATGCACCCCTCGTTATTCCGTCATTTCCTCTTTCACCTGTTTGAATTTTTCCCACGAACAATGTAAATTTCAACCGATTTTTTAATTTACAAAAACAATATTTAGGTATGATTTCGCCCAAGAATAAGGCCAATAAAATTTATTAAAATAAGGTCAGTCACTGAACCGAAACATGCCTTTGAAAGTTCTTTCTGGCGCCAAGTAAGTGAAAAAAGCAATGTACCGTGAGACATAATTGGCAAATTACCAGCGATTCCAGGTGGTAAACAAATCCGTGACACTTGAGTAATCCGATAAAACTCGAATAGAATCCTCTGGATTCATTTGCAAGAACCGGAACGTTATAAACAATTCGTTACTCGAATACTGGAACGACTTGATTGCATTGCGCGCGATCGCACGAGACTACTACTTTAAGGTAACAGCGTGACCGCTTTTCCCTCAAAGCCCCCTCTTGATGTGAATATGAGAGGTGTAAGTTACTGCATTACTGGGATTGGTCCTTCAATTCAACTTGCTTTCTGAATGTCAAGCTTAGGTGCAGCATAAAACCACAAGCTTTGCAAATTCCAAAGACATTTTAGGGACTTCAATAAGATATCCAGTTGGCTCACTAGGGTGGGTAGAAAATAAAAAATTATGGAATTCAAAATCGACAAAATACAAAAAGTTATGTAGCGTATTATTCCTATAAAGGTTAATTACAGTACCGAACAGAAGTATGAAGATACCTAAAATTAGTGATTAAAAATATGCACTCACTTCTTCCGGGATATCTCAAAAAAATGAGATAGAACAATATTCTTAAGAAGCATAGAAAAGGCTATTGAATTCCACTTTGATTAAGTCCAAGTTAAAGTATTTTTAACAAATAGGGACTGAAACAGTGAGTTAGAAAGACCGGTCAGAGTTAGGGTATTACTAGGATCGGTCCTTCAACTCATCTTGCTTTCTGAATATCAAGTTTAGGTTTAGCATAAAACCACAACCTTTACAAATTACAAAGACACTTTAGGGACTTCAATAAGATACCCAGTTGGCTGACTAGGGTCGGTAGAAAATAAACAGTTTAGGTATTTTTAATGTCTTTTGTCAATTCTCTCATGCATTATATAATAATTTGACAAGTAGATATTTCGCAGTTTCTTCGGCTTATTTTATAAGAATGATTTCAAGGTTTGTTTGGAGTGACTTTTAGATTTTTACCAATACTTTCCTAGATTTTTCGAGGAGTTGAATTTGAATATTGGCAATTAAGAAAAATTAGCATTTAGACCAGTTTATTCAATTGATGATCTCAGTCTGTAGTTTTTTAAAGACATAAATATAAAAATTTAAATTAATTTCCAAGTTTCAATTTGTTTGCATTTACCCCTATGTCCATAAAATATTCTTATCACCTGTGTAAATCGTAAACTAATTTTATCGGGTACTTAAAAATTTGTCAGTAAAAAAGAGCACTAGGAAAAAGATCGACAAGGCCCAGAAATGAAAAATGCAATTATAGTAAAGTTTGAAACATGTTCTTTAACACAATTTTTTCTAATACTGATAATTTTTCACTAAATACTGATAAGCAATAGAAAAATTACGGAGAGTCTATAAAATTTATTTTTCACTATAATAGGAATTGTTCTTTCACTTATACTGTAAGAAAATCAACCAGAGAAGAATTGAAGCAGGGAAAGCTAAATAGTTCGAAGTCCACTATATCACAAAATTGACTTTTCTTCAGAAATCACACTTTCTCGCTTTCCTACAAAATTAAGTAAAGTACTAATTATTTGATAATTGTATGTTATAATAATTTAATAATAATAATAATGTAAATGCTTTTCCAGATGTTCATAATTTACTTTTTATACCATTTTTAGATTAAAATGAGAGAAAACTTTTCTCATATCTATATATTTATGTTCAAAATTGAATGTTTTGTACATTATAACATTAAGAATAGAAGACTTTTAAATTTGATACTCTAAAAATTGAATGATTTAGAACTTTAGGCCTTTAAAACTGAATGTTTTTTTTGAATTGCTCAACATTTATAATTAGGAAAATATTCTATTTAAACATTTTCTCGAATGATAAAATCGAATCGTAATTGTAGTTTTTCTTCATATCGTTTTTAAACTTTGCAAGAGTGAATCGCAAACCAGGAAAAGAAATGGAAATCTGATTTTGGGTCATACGATCAGAATATTTATAATTTTATTTAGTCTTCTGACAAACAACGTTTCAGCTTTCCCTTTGAACTTTCATTAGCTTTTAAAGTTTTAGAACGTTACTTAACATTATTCAATTCTTTAAAGTAAATAGCACGTAGAAAAAAAGAAATTTCTCTGTGAATTGATTTTTATTATCGTTTAACTTTCAAAACTGGATACTAATATTCAATGACTGTTGTATACATTGAGGTACCCAAGATTTTTAGTGTTTCATAACTGCGTTTTAATTCTTCTTATACTGCGTTTCAGTTTGGGGATTAAGGTTTTATTGAGAAAATCCTTGGTATAGAAATGACATCTTAATCACAGAAATGGAAAGTAGTATATGAAAAATTGAAACGCAGTTATGTAACCTTGAAATTGCGGCCCTACATTGTATTTTAATATTAACAGTAGTTTTGATTATTTTGTTTAAAATAAAATATTATTTTGATACATCCTCGAATAAGATACGACTTTGTAGATCATTTGTAAATAAAAGCACTATAAACTAAATAATGTTAAGTTTCGAGTGTTTAAAAATGCGCAAAATTTAAAAAGTAGTTCTGTAGAATCGGGACTTAGAAAAGGCCTTGTCTTGATTAGTAACTAGGATTTGAGGTTTTTCATGTTAATTGTATAATAATTCTATTAATGTTTTTGTTCATACAATTATTTTTGTAGATAATCTCTTTTTTGGCAATTTTAATGTTATTGTTATTATTAATATATCTTTAGCAGATAAGACTGTAATCCTCTTAAGACTGAGCATTTTTTCCAATAGATTCTCGAAGTTTTAGGACATTTTTTTAATTATTGGATATGCTAAATTTTTTTGTTCTAATAATCACAATATTTTTTAAAGTTTAAGCCTTTCCAGTGTCCTTAAAAAGTGTTCGTATTATTCCAATTATGTTACAACACATTTTTATGCGTATTTATTGTTACATTAAAATTTCGTTTAAGGATACTGAAATATCTCTCAGTGTATTTTGACAATTTTTTTATTAATTTATTGTATTGTTTCTTTCAAAGTAAAATATTATTTACATATATCCATGATTCAGGTGCAATTTTGTGAACAAAATTTTAATGAAAAGCTCTAGAATTTATACAATCTTAAATTTAGAGTGTTTAAAATAAAATAAAATGAAATTGGACAAGTACTTTACGTAGAATTGCGACCTAGAAAACTTCCTGTCTTTATCAGGCAGGTGATTAATTAAAAAGAGGTACCGTTGGAGAATATAAAACTACAAAAAGAAAGGATGCGAAATTCTTTGATTCTGAAAGTTGAGGCTTTTTATGTTAATTGTTAAATAATTCTGCGAATACTTTTGTTAATAATATTGCTCTCGTAATTTTTTGGGTGTAATTTTTGTTTTTCATGGTGTTAATGTTATTAATCTTTTTGTTATTCATGTTGCTTTCAATTTTTATATATATCTTCTTAAAATGCATTTCACACATGAGGCTTTGAACATCTTAAGTCTGAGAAATTCTTTAATAGATTCTTGAATATTTGTGGATTTTCACAATTATTAGATATGTTAAATTTTTCTGTTCTGAAAATCACAATATTTTTAAAAATTCAAGCATTTGAAAGTTTCCTAAAAGTATTTGAATATCTCTGAGTGTGCCTTTATATTTTTAGCAGTATTTAATTCGTTAAAAAAATATTATTGACATATATCATTGGTGCAAACGTAATTTTGTAAACAAATTTTTAATTAAAAGAACGAGAAATTAAATCATATTAGTTTTCAAGCCAAGAAACAAGTTTATTTAAAAATAGTATAAAACTATAAAATGAAAGCATTGGAAATTCTTTGATTCTGGGACTTTAGTTGTAATATGTTAATTGTTTCATAATATTTTTAATTACGCTGTTTTTGGTAATGTTGTTGTTAATTTTAATATTGTTGTTATTTTTTTGAAATAATGTTATCGTTAATGTTCTTATATATATTTTTGTTAATGTTAATATTACTGTTATTAATTTCGTTATCGTCAATGTTCTTGATAATGTTGTTGTTAATCTTGGTAATTTTGTTGCGTTCATTGGTTGCTAATGTTACTGTTGACGTTAATGTTAATGTTATTGTAATGTTAATGTTAATGTTAGTGTTAATGTTAATGTTAATATTAATGATAATGCTTTTGTTCGTAATTTTGGTGTTTTTGTTAATGTCGCTTTTGTTTGTTCAATGTTTGTTTTAATTGTTTTATAATTATTATTAAAATGCCTTTGAGATATTGTTCTGTAACCTACTTGAGTCTTGAAATTTCTTTAATAGATTCTCGAATTTCGATAACATTTTCCCTATTATGTGATATGTAACATTTTGTTGATCTAATAATTCCAATATTTGAAAGGCTTAGAAAATTTCTATTAAAAAAATGTCACATTATTCTAGTTATGTTACTAGTTTTTATGAGTATTAATTGTGTGGTTTAAAATGTTTTCAATAATATTAAAACATCTCGATTTTTCCAGAAACCAACGAGAACCTTCATTTTTCACTAATTGAAATTAGAACTTTATCGACTTTTGTGCTATTGTAAGAAAACAAATTGAATCCTGTGTGTCTGAAAAGCTAAGTTAACTTACGGAACTGTCTCACTTACTTTCCAACGGTACAAAATAATTAAAATCCTTAGAAGATCTTGACGAGTGAATCTAAAATTCGCGTGATGATTTCACGTGGGGTTCGAGTTTACCTGTGGCTTGCACATGGGCATCTGCAGCAGGGTTTGAAGGAGAGAAAAAAAAGCACTTGTTATTGGAAAATTTCCCAAAGTTCTTCTGGGGAACGAGACTCACATGAAGACAGTTGATCTTCGACTGAGCCTCTTCTACTCTGCTGCTCGATCCTGCAATCATTTACCGTCAGGAGGCTGCGGGGAACCAGAGAATTACCTGTGGTCCATTCAGATACAACGGTATTCCGACACCGATTACTCGACGGTCTCCCTATAGTCCTTGCTCTCTCTTTCCTTCCTTCATTTCTCCTTCTCTCTTTCTCTTCTTATCTTTTTCATGCCTCCCTACTACAAAACTACTCTAACGAGTTCCTCTTTCACTGCAGCTGAGTGGAGGGCACACCTTAATCCTGCTACAGTCTACACTCTACACGGACCAAGCAGGTCATCGAGCCACTCTCTGTGACTCCATAGAGTGTAGGCAGCCACTAGGAATTCGATTTGCATGTGAGCTCTCAGGATTCTTCAAAGCGGAATGAGAAATGTAAATTTTCGCAAAACTGAGAATTTACATATGATAATTTTAATTCAGAGAAAGGATATAAGTGACAGGGAGCTAATAAGAGGAATGCAATTTCGCAAATCTGAGAAATAATTTAAAATGTTTAAAAACCCTTAAAGGACACTCTGGGTCATTTGGACCCCGCGCGGTGTTCGATTTTTTTTTTATCGGTTGTCTACATTTTTTCAAGTACTTTTTTGAATAGTTAATAGGCCCTTAAAGGTAGATGTCCTTCCTCAGAGAAAAAGGGTTTTCTTTAACAAAAGATTAAAAAAATGTATACTTTCAATATTTTTCAAGCTTATGTTACTATCTTACCGAAAATCTTATTTACAGAAAATCAGAGAACCAATTAAAATATGAATTGATGTGTTCTTTAAAAATAAAGAGTTTTTTAACTTACGGTAGTACTATGTTCCGAATTATAAAACAAATTTTGTTCATAGAAACAGTGTAACTTTTTATTATCGTTGCAAGTAGCTATTAATTAATTAAGAATATTCGTCAAAAGTTTGTCAAGTTTGCGCGCGTCTTGAGCTCGTTAACAATTACATCAAATATAGTACTGTTATATTTCCAACATAAAAAATCTATTATAAGCAAGGTAAAAATTTTGGTTAAAAAATTTAAAGACGATATTGATAGGTTATGGTAGGTCATGAAAGGTTCTCCAATATGGCAATTGATGCATCTCGAGAACGCCAAAAAATATATCATACCATTAGCATTTGACTCCAAATATTAAAAAAGTTTTCCTCGTATCCAGAAGATAAACAGTATATTTTTTTAATTCGTACATCGGTATTGCTGAATCATAAGAAGTCATGCAAGGTAAATCATTACATCATTTCACATATCTCAAAAATGCAAAAAAAGTCAGGTATCGTACTGTCGTACTCCTGATATTAGACAAAGTTTTTCTCATATAAATTGAATATTTAAAAAAAATTTTTTTAAACATCTTAAATCGATCATGGTGAGCCATAAAAGGTTTAATAATAGGTCGATCAGAGTGTCTCGAAGACACGAATAAATGCACTGGATACAGTATTGTTATATTTTGAATATATCAAAAAGGTTTTCTCATATAAACAGGATAAACCAGTTTTTTAAAGTACTCTAAGATATCGTATACAGAAACCTTTTAAAATTAAATATTAAAGCATCGGCAGCTTTAATTTGGCCATTATGGATTCTCTTTTGAGAGGTTCCAGGTCAGGAATATCAGCGTTGTTAGCCATAAGAGCGGCATTTTTTAAACTAGGGAAAATAAAAGTGGTCGTTAGGTGAGACATTGTGGCATAGTAATTTTTTTTTTAATTACAAAATTTTAGGAATTACCTTACTTTGAGTTTTTTGATAAATTTTTTTGAAAATACTCCCCTTGAGATTTTTTAAAACTGCTTTCAGTCAAATTTGTAGGCGTTAAGAAGAATTTAGTACCCTGTTTTCTATAAATATTCAGAAAAAAGTCAAAATTTAGGTAAAAAATGTAAAAAAAGTTTTTGTTTTTTATCTTTCATAGTCATAAATGTTTATGAACTCTTTTGTAAAACGGTTGAATTTTAAAAAAAAAAGATACTTTTGATTAAAATGTTTTAATTTTCAACCAAGGACACAAATCTTTACCTGTAAAAATAGTTATTAACAAAGTAGAATTTTTAACCAAAACAGCCACTAAAAAGATTTTTCATTCAAGGAAGAAAAAAGAATTGAATGAAATTGTGGAATTCTTAATTTAAAAAGGTGCATTTTCTACTAAAACATTGATTTTTCTGTAAAAAATATAATTTTCAATAAATTTAAAATTATTTTATTTTTTAAAAGTTAACTGATTTATCGAAAATTCGTTGTATGCATCTTGACCCAGCCTAAGAGGCTATACGATTTTTCTTAATCAAAGAAAGAATTATAGGGAATAATTTGTAGAAGGCAAAGTAGAAAAAGAAATACAAGGTCAAAATGAAAAAATAAAATTTTTTTTTTACATTTCTTGACTTAATACTTTGATTTTTTCTGCATTATATTAAAAAAAATACTCAATTATATATAACACCTGCAAATTTAATGAAAATTGGTTAAGAAATGTCTGAAACGTCGCATTTTCAAAAAAATTTATCAAAAAATTAAAAGTGACGTAATTTCTACAATTTTGAAATTTGTTAAAAAGCTTTTCACAACAATGTTTTTCCTACCTAAAACTATTATTTTTCCCAGTTTAAAGAAAGTCGCTCTTATGGCTAACAATCCCGATATTCCTGACCCCACAATGTAAAATTTTCTATATCATGTTCAAGACCATTATATCAATGTATATATTAGATTTATTTACGTACCCCGACCTGGGATTGCGTATTTAGATATTGGAAAAAAGTACCAGTTATACATATTATAATCACTTTAATATTTGTTCCTCATTCTGCACTAAATGTTATTCTCAGCTTCCTTGAAAAATGTGTCATTTCAATAAATTTATATTATCACAAATTATAATATGCACTGGTTTTGAAACATACTTATTTTCATTGTCTTGTTTTTATAGTTAAAAAAGTGTGCATTCCATAATACAGAACAATTTTGTTATTAAATTGTACTGGGTCGTTTTCCTAAAAATTTAATTTTTTATTTTTAATGTATTTTTATAAAAAATAATTAAGGAAAAAATGTGCAGATCTTTTTTTGTGTGTTGCTTTTCGATTTTTCTTATATTTTTAATGTAGTTTTTCTTGATTAAGACAAAAACTACGCATCCTATCAAGAACGACTGAGAACGAATTTCCAGCTCCTTTTCGTGCGAACAATTTTTGCTTATTTATTACATTCTCATCCCAATGAGGAGGTAATGGTTTTATGTAAAAAAATTACTTTCGAGGATTCCATCAAATTTTCTACGTTTGGAGACACTCTGAGTCAGAAAAAATTGTTTTTACGTCGGTGTTCGTCTTCGTCGTTGTCGTTGTAGTGTGTAAAACACGGTAACATTTGAAGGAATTATTCGATTGGCTTGTCCTTTGGTACATTTTATAAGGATATGAAAAGAAAGGTCGAGTTCGTTAGTCAGCTTTTTCGGACTAGATTTTGAAAACTTTCAGCATTTAAAAAATTTTTGAGACGACTTTTTTTAATGTTTAAAAATTCTTTTAACAGCTGTTTATAGTAGAGGAAAATTCAAGAAATTTATCTTAATCAAGTTTTTTGATGAAATTAAAATTACCAAAGTCATAGCATTTTAAAATCCAAAAAACCAAACGAAAATGAACCTTTGAAGCCAAACAAAGGGTGCTATGGGAAAAAATCAATAAAATAAAAACGCTACTTTTTCAAGGCCATACAAGACTTTCCAAACAACTTTTTGAATTTTGATAAAAAAATCAAAAATTCAAATTTTGATCGCATAAAGAATAATGAATTATGACATTCTCATCCTAGTGTGAAGGTTTTGGTTTTATGTAAAAAAATTACTTTCTCAGATTCCATCAAATGTCCACGTTTTAAAACATCCTGAGCCAGAAAAAAAATGTTTTTACGTCGCTGCCTGTCTGTCGTCGCTGACGTTGTTGTTGTTGCCGTAGTTGTCTTTGTCGTTGTAGTCTGTAAACAAGGTAACATTCGAAGCAATTATTCGATTGGATTGTCCTTTGGCATACCTGATAAGGATATGAAAAGAAAGGTCGAGTTCGTTAGCCAGCTTTTTTGAAGCAAATTTTAAAAAGTTAGAGCATTTTGAAAACATTTAAGACCACTTTTATAACATTTAAAAATTCTTTCGACAGCTGTTTATAGTAGACAAAAGTTTGAACAATTTATCTCCATTACTATTTTTGATGAAATAAAAATGACCAAAGTTATAGTATTTTCAAAATCCAAAAAAGCAAACGAAAATGAACATTTGAAGCTAAACAAAGCGTGATATAAGAAAAAGTATAGAATATAAAAAAGATACTATATTAAGGGCTTACAAGATTGTCTAGACAGCGTTTTGAATTTTGTTGAAAGAATTGAAAATTCAAATTTTGATCGCACAAAAAATAATGAATTATTACATTCTCATCCTGATGAGAAGGCATTTGTTTTATGTGAAAAATCACTTTTGCGGATTCCATCAAATGTCGACGTTTTAAGGCTCCCTGGATCATAAATATCGTTTTTATGTGTCTGTCGTTTTGGTCGTTGTTGCCCTTGTCGTTGTTGTCGTTGCGGTAGTCAGTTAAAGAATTTTTTTTAATTGTTTGGCCATTTTTTTCAGGCTTTAAAAATTCTATATACGGCTATTCCTAGTACTCGAAAAGTAAAAAAAATGTATTTTTATGATTTTTTAATAAAAAGAAAACTATCAGATTTATAGCATTTTTAAAATTTAACAATACAAACTAAAATTTAAAGCTAAAGAACGCGTTATATAAAAAAATGTGCAGGGAACCAAAACTTTGATTTTTGAGAGCACTATACGAAAATCACAACAGCTTTTTGAATTTCTTCGGAAAATTGAAAATTCAAATTTTGATCATATAAAAAATAATAAAACATTCCATTTTCCCGTCAAATTATGCAAGATTTGAAGAAAATGAATGAACGAAAGTTGTTTACTCTAAAAATATATACAGATTCGTTAAAAATAATTTGTTGATAGGACACGCAGTTTTTGTTTTAATCATAAAAAAATTAATTTAAAAACAAAAATTTGGAAAATCTACACGTGATAAAGAATTTTTCATCTCAAAAACGTCTACACATGTTCTAGAAGAAATTTTTTGACTACACAGATATTTTTTTTTAGACTCTTTAACATTTTTATTGATATTATTATTCTACTTGACAGGTTTTTTTGCTTTGTTGTGAAAAGGACTTCGAATTAACATTGCATTAAAAATCCGTGACCTTTTCAGATATAATGTTTTTGAAAACTACCTACTTCTTCAGGGAGCAAATGCATTAAAAACACATGAACCAGTTTACAAAAAATAGATTAAAGTTCAAATTTGAAAAAATCACATTTATCTATAAGCAAAACAGTTTAAAAAATCTCAAAAGGGCCTAAGAAACTGATTGTTTTCTTGAAAAAAGTATCTATACATAAGCTGATTCTTAAAAGAATTTATTATATTATATGAACTACATATTCACCGCTAACCTTTTATCAAATAATTATTACATTCTCATCAGAAAATGTATTAGATTTGTCTGTATGTCTGTCTGTTTCCACAATATCTTTAAAAAAATTTGTTAGATTGCCCTTTCGCACACTCTTTTAGTGTCTTAAACTAAAGGTCAAGTTCGTTAGCCAGCCATTTTGGATAAAAATTAAAAAAATGAGCACATTTAGAAAATTTCTGAGACAATTTTTTTCAATTCAAAAATACACTGTACGGATTTTCATAGTAATCGAAAAGTCGAACAATTTATCTCAATGAATTTTTTCATAAAACCAAAAATTATCAGAGGTATAGCATTTACAAATTTACAAAAAACATACATGCATATGAAAAAAAGTCAAACGAAGAAGAATGTTGCTTTCTGAATACCCTAAAAGATTAGCATAACAATTTTTGAATTTTATTGAAATATCAAAAATTCAAAATTCAACGGCATAAAAAATAATCGAAAATCCAAAAAATACACTTTTTCCGCTAAAACATGCAAAATACGGTAAAAGATGATTGAATAACAATTGTGCATTTGACCATTTGATCACTTTTTGATAGGAAGCGTAGTTTTCGCTTTAATTCTGAAAAACGTCATTGACAGTCAAAAAAAATCTGCCCGCTGCGCATGAGCACATTGTCATTACAACTTTTGTCTTTTAATTTTTTTTTACGTTTCGTGTAGGGGGTTTCAAAAAATTAGTTGTTGTATGTTTTGTATGTTAAACCATAAATAGAACTATCAAAAAGTTATTCGTGACAAATTAATTCATTTTCATTCATAATTTTCATAGTTTTTGTTAAATGTCCACGTTTTGAGAACCCCTGAATCCGAAAAACAAGTTTTTACGAATGTGCCTGTATGCCTGTTTGTCTGTATGTACATATGTACGTATGTATGTATTTCTGTGTACACGATAAATTTTGAAAAAATTAATCTAATAGATGGGCCTTCGGTACACTCTTTTAGTGTCCTAAACTTAAGTTCAAGTTTGTTAGCCAACCATTTTTGATGAAAATTAAAATTGTTAACGCATTTTGGATATTTTGAAGACCACTTTCTTTCAAAATTAAAAAATTCTCTGTACGGATACTCACAGTATTAAAAAAAAAGAAACAATTTATCCTAATGACTTTTTTTCACAAAACCAAAAATTAACAGATTTATAGCATTTATAAAATGTCAAAAAACACATGAAAAGGAACATTTTAAACCAAATAACGCACTGTAAGAAAAAAGGCAAGAGCATAAAGACGTTGATTTTTAAATGCCCTATAAGATTGTAATAACAACTTTTTGACATTTCTTGAAAAAAAAGAAAATTCAAATTTTTACCGCATAAAAAGTAATGGAAAATCCAAAAATTACATTGTTTCAATAACAAAAGTTTTTTTTTTAAGAATACGCGTTGCTCTAAACGAGACAATTAAGCTACGCCTATTTTAATACCAATTCATGTTATGCATTGCAACAATATACATTTATGGAAATGGCATACAATTTGAGGGAGATATTCGAGTGCGAAGCACGAGATACGTGATGAGAATGTGTTCGTTAAAGCCGAAGGAGCTTTAACAAAAGAGAATT
>JAAAKG020136008.1:0-13343 GCA_010014905.2 Druon quercuslanigerum | reverse complement strand
GTTGCTGCCGTAGCGTAATATTACGGTACGGCGCAACGCGTTTCTCGGAAACGGCATGAGCGACAAAATTAATTTTTTCGCAACAAATTAGCAACAAAATAGCAACAAATTACGGCACTAGTCTGGATCCTGCCCTTTGAGAATGCTGCCGCAACTTAATATACGTCCTTCGGTCCGCTAGGACACAAGGTTCCTATAAGCACACAAACCCAATTATATAACCTAACTTAATACTACTACATACAACGCAATTCTCTAACGCATAATATTGCACGGTGGGTATATCAGTCGAAATGGTCCTTATATACTAATCAGCAAAATTCTCACCGCTTGTGAGAAACGACCAGTGCTAGGCCAAAAATGGTGGTCTCTAATTTATATTTAATTTTCTTACTTCAACGTCGAATATTTTTTTGACATGTTTCATTTAAATGTTATATTAAAGCTGTCTTATTTGATTATTTTCAATGTTAAGAATATTTAATATAATGTGAATTAACTTTAAATTTATTACTGTATATTCACGCCGAAATGTAAGTAAGGTAAATATTTTTTTATAAAATAAATTGAAATATACTATATAAAAATGCATTATAATTGTAGCCCAAAAAATCCATTTTGTTACTTATAGAAGAATATATTGCATTCATTTTTGCCTTTTTCCAACTCTTAAAATTTAAAACTTTAAAAGTAAAATATTTTTTTAATTATTAAACTATTTGGCAGAAAATAATCTTTCTTGTTAAAAAAAACATATTTTTGAGTTGAAAATTCCACATTTTTGTACAAAATTCATATTTGCGGTTGAAAATTAACTCGTTTGTTAAAAAATCATATATTTGGGTGTAGAATTGAAAAACATAAAAATGGATAGATAGGGAACAGAAGGCGGATTAAAAAATATGTATTAAAACAGATAAATAATACATTTTTCAGAGAGAGGATTAAGAAGCATAAGTATAATGACGAATGGAAACACATGAACATGAGTAGATAAGGATAAGAAAGCGGATCGAAAAAGATGTATTAAAACGGGTAGCTAATACATTTTTCAGAGAGAGGATTAAGAAGGATAAAAAGTTATTCAACGACGAATAAGCAATGAAATATTGAAACGGAAATGTATAGAAACGAAATGAAAAACATAGAAACGTATGGATCAGGATAAGAAGGCGGATTAAATAAGATGGATTCAAACGGATAGCCAGCATATTTTTTAGTGAGAGGATTGAAAAGGATAGAGAATGATTATGGCGGATACAATTTCCATTTGTTGTAGATTATGGGAAATATCCAAGTAGCTCGCGGATATATAAGAATTTAGCGACGGATAGAGAATGAAGTATGTAACGTTGCAGTTTTCAAGTGAATGCTCTGTAAACGGCTTCTCTCCCCTTCCTTGATACCCTTATCGGAAAAGGCATGACAGGTAGCAGCATAGACTTTTAAGAGTTTTGAATTTTTATTGTTAGACATCAGTTTTGCTTTTCCGGAATCAAGTCAGGGCTTTTAGTCAAAAAGGATCAGAACTTGAAGGGTAAGTCACAGTTAATTCGAGGTCAAACTTAAGTTTTTTCGTTTATCTTATGATTTATCTGAGGAATGGTATTCGCACGGAACACTGCGGAAACTGCCAAAAAGAGAGACAGAGAACCAGGCTCAAAAATTGTCATTTAATAACCGCCAAACCAATCAGCATCCAGCCCACATATCAACGCGGCCATGAGTGCAGTGGTTTACTGTACAACGTGTGGGACGAGCGGATGGGATTCTCGCTCATGCCGAAATGGACTCATGAACGTACCAGTTTGAACCACGCGCCACGCATCAATTTCGAAATCATGGGCGACATCTAACGGCTGCCTAGCTTAAACGCATAAGGCATAGGCGCTAACCTGAGGGGAACGGTCGGTTCACCCTATAAGCGCGGGCTAGCATTGTAAGTAGTTCGACTGAATTCTCACGCCTCTTTCCCAAAGAAGAATCCTCCCTGTCAGTCGAGCGGTCTTCTACCAAAAACAGAGTGGTCTGTCCCAACTCCAACCTTGCCGAAAATCTCCGTTGAGAGACATGTCCCCGGTCAGTTGAGCGACATCAAACCACCAATGGAACAGCTGACCCCGGACCATACAGAGGTGCCGCTCCACGTATAAGGATGCCTTTGAGTGGCACGACCCCACAAACTGAGCAGCGGACCAGTGACTACGCTGATAATACCCCCAGAGAGGTGATCCCCAGCCTATTAAACCTAGCCGGCACCATCCCCGTATACCTCAACTATGGAAAGAAGATATGGGAGAAGTGCCCCAGAAATCTCAAACTCTTCTGCACCCAATGTGGGTTGAGCGGTACCCACCGTCGAGACTGCATACGTTGCAACCGCACTCCAAAGACCCCGCTGGCTCCGAGACCATTCAGCCCTCGAGGCACGAATGGCAGTTATACCCAGCATCTATCCAACGTGCCATGTCACAATTGTGAAGTGAGTGGCCTTGGTGCCCAAGAAACTCACCCTTTTCTGTGAAAAATGCAGGATTGAAGGCACTCACCAGCATGACTGTCCGTACTGCAAAAGCGGCGCACCGCGGCACCGTCGCTAATAGAAGGTAGTGTAGAATAATCTACATAACGTGGAGTAATCTACAGAGTTATTTTTTCTTCTCTTTTGTTGTCGTTCTGTTTTTGTGATAGATAACCGTTTATTTTTCAGCCTGCTGGCCTTAAAAAATTGACTTGCTTACACTTCCATTTTTACAGCATTTCCTTACAACTAATGATTTAAAAAGTAACATCTATCCATATATTATCTCTAAGCTGACATTGTCTTCCTCGCTTCGCATCGCCTCGCACGCATGTCGCTACTTTCTTGCCTCGCACGCATGACGCTATTGACCTGCTTTGCCTCGCGTTGCCAGCCTCTGCCTCCGCAGCTAATCTCTAATCCTTATCTATTATTTACAATATGTACCATTTTCTTAAATAAACTTCTTCTCATATATACAATCTTTCCTTCTCCATTCCTCTTCCTCCTTCCTTCTCTTTCTCTTTATCTTACCCAACAGCCCCTTCACCCATCCCACTGCCCGTTAGTCCCCCCTTTCATGCAACAATACCTCCATGCTTATCCCACTCCTTTCCACCTCTTCACATTTTTGCATGCCCCTTCCCGCACAATTCACACATCCTCTTCTCTCCAGAAAGCCAGAACATATTTTAAACCTCCATGCATCCGCATCTCATTCTCGCTATAAGTTTCCTGACTTCCTTGCTCTCCTTTCTCACACAAATATTGCGCCCTCTCCTTTGGCGTAATCCACACATAATTCCCATTAAACCTTGACTCTATTATTTTCTTCTCCCCTGCTTCCTTCTCTCTCTCTCCATCCTGTTTCTTTTAACCTACTTATACACCCTCCTTCCTACCTCATGCATCCTTCTCACTTCATCCATCTGCAATCTATTCGTTCTAAAATACCTTTCCCTTTCCACTTTCATCCTCCCAGCCCTACGTCTGTTCTCCTTCTCTCACCAACATTTTCTAACCATCTTACTTCTCCCCTCTACTAAAAATTTCTCATATTTACACGCTAGGCTCCCCGTTATAATCCCTAAAATCGTTCTTCCTGTCTCCCTCCTGATAATATAGTTTCGCGTATTCCTTGCTAACTCCAGTGTCCACTTGATACACCTCTCCTGTAAATCCTCCGACTTCTGTAGCCTCCAACTATACCCCCTTGGCAACTTTGGCTCTACACAATTCCATTCCTTTCTCTCTACCCAGGTCTCTATCAATCCCACCGCATCAAATTCCTGAATATACCTCCAGAAATGCTCATCTTCCTTCTTCACCCATGCCGCGTTCCAGTGAGGCACCTTAACCACTCCTCCACTCTTCTTTACTTCCACCCCCCTTTTTCCCAGGAAACAAATTCCCCTGCACTTCCTTAAAAACCCCCTTCTCCTCATCCCATACCCACATTTTCTCCACTATTTTTATTTTTTGATACCCTACCTTTGCCGCTCTCCCTTCACTCCTCTCCTTTCAAGCGCTGTGATTTAGCATTCTCCGCTCATCCCTTTCCTTCCACGTTAAGTCTTGATCGATGAAAACCTTCTTGTCCTTTGTCCTATTTTTTTACGCATTACCCCCAATTTTTCTTCCCAGCTCTCCAATTCCACAACCGCCACTTCATTCTCCTTTCTCCCCTCCATCCTAACTTTCCCTATCTTGCCTTTAACCCGCCCTATGCTCTGTAGCAGCGCTTTCACCCCCTCCATTTCTTCCCTACTCCCTATCCTTAACTCCATTGCCCTTATCATTTCGCTATTCGCTCGCTCCCCCTTTTTATTCTTACGATCTCCCACTTTCTCTTCTATCATGTTCTCCATCCTCTACCGACTACCTTGCTTCTCGCCCTCCCCCCTGTCAACTAATTTCTTTTCCGACCTTCCCTCCACCTTCTCAAGCGTTTGTTCCGCCCTTTCCTTCCACTCCTTAGTCTCTTCTTCCCGTCTGCTTCATTTTATCATCTTGTTCCTTCTTTAACGACGCCACTTCTCTTTTGGAAAAGATGGATCAAAGAATTTGCATCAAGTTTTGTTACAAAAATGGAATAAACTGCAGTAGTGGTCTTGAAATCTTGAAAGCTGCTTTTGGTGATTCGGCTATGACCCTAGCAAGAGTTTTCGAATGATATAGACGTTTTAAAAATATTCAGGAAGACGTTGAAGATGACGAGCGCCCTGGGTGTCCTCGCACATCGGTAATGGACTATACCGTCGAGAAAGAGAAAAAATTATTATGAGCGATCGTCGAATTGCTATTAGGGAGGTTTCTGACGATTTCGGTATATCAGACGGCTTATATCAAGCAGTTTTTACGGATGTTTTACACATGAAACGTGTGGAAGCAAAATTTGTCCCGAAACTACTGAATTTCGACCAAAAGCAATATCGCCATGAAATCGTTCAAGATTTCCTAAATGATGTGAATAACGACCCCACATTGTTCGAGCGAACTATAACACCTAGAAGCATTCAACGTCACCAAGTTTGATCACACTTTAAGGTTTTTCTCACCGTGTTTTTTGATTTCAACGTTTAAGTGGATTATGAGTTCTTACCCAAAGGTCAAAATGCCAATAAAGAATATTATGTAGGAGTTTTACGTCGTTTGCGTGAAGCAATTCGAAAAAAACTACCAATTTTGTGGCAAAATCAGTCATGGCGACTGCACCACGATAATGTACCTGCTCATTCCTCATTGTTTGTTCATGAGTCTTTGGCCAATGTCACGTCCCGAGAAAATAGGCGAGGATATTATGGAAATTTAGTAAGAGAGAGAGACCAGGGTGCTGATTATGTTAGGTTCGTAAGGCTTGACAATTTATTTTTGTTTGTGGGTAAGTTATCACTTGTCAGCTCTATGTGACCTGTGTTAATATGCAGTGTTTAAATAAAAAGGATGGTCAGGTTAACAACAAATATATTATAAAAATATAGAACAGAGTTACTAAATATTAACTAACAGGTAACTTACCTTTTATGAAAGGGCGAGAGAGAGTTGTTTTGTCGATTGTATCCCCGTTGTTATCTTAGATCAGCGACGAAACCGTACTGGATGGTTGTTCAGTGAATACAATGCACAGGCTCCGTTCACGATTGGTAGTGCGATACAGGGCCCTAAACAGTTGCCCAATCCACACTTGAGTTCTTATCACGAATGTTAACACTGCGAACTTTCTCGAGAAAGACTCAATTAACGTCGACCGAAAGTCTCAGCCGACGGGATTTAGTACTCGACTCGAACACGGTAACTGATTTAAATTTGACTTTGAAGTACGTGACTTTGTCGAGCTTGTTTATTCACGTAGATGGAGTGGACAGTATAACTGCTTGAGACTGAAGACCTTTCTATAGAGAAGAATCGGAGTTTATATAGTTCTACGTCCCCACTTGGGAACACGTGTCGTGTATAAGTAAAACTGTCACAACATGTGTATCGGTAAAACTGTCACAACATCTTTGAGTTGTCGGAATTTCTTAGTTTATTTTAAGTTAAAACTGTAATAGCATTTTATTACTTAATACGTGCTGGTTTCAATTTTGTCGGATGAAGAATATTTACGTCGACTGAGACTGTCGATCATTTGATACTCGCGAGCCTTGCTATGAAATATGATGACTAACGTCTGCCGCTGTCCGCGGTAATCGACAATCGCATATCTCTACTCTTTACCTTTCAGGAGTATGATCATTAACTTAATCATAGGTGATACCTCTAGTCAGACACTTTAAGTTACAGTGTGTCTGACCATATATCGGTTCCTGCACTAAGTGGGGTACTTATTAAAATCAACTGAAGTATTAAGTTAAATGAATCTTACCTACTATATAAAGTGTATTGATGGTAGTTATAATTATGGTTATTTTTTAATAGTAGCTTTCTGTGCTTGGGCAAAGAAGAGTTGAAAATATTCAAAAAAAGATCTTAAATAAGCACCCTTTAAAAAATTTGGTAGATGGACGACGCGAAAGTCGTGTTCAATTAACAGAAGATTTAAAAAGAATGATTATAGAGCATTGTGAATGAATCCCACATCGCAGTTCACATTCCAAACGAAAATTCAGTAATCTGAAATATTTTGAAAATCCTTCATTAAATATTACAGAACTATACAAGTTGTTTGGAGAGTATTATTCAGAAAAAAGGGGCTAAATTCACGTTATGTAAAACTGTCTATTGTGATTATTTTAACTATCATGTTGGCTTCACTTTTAAATTACCTAGAACTGACGTGTGTAACACTTGTTATAAAAATGAAACAGAAGGAGAGGTAAGTGAAGAATTAATTAATCGCTTGAAGGTTGAAATTCATGATTTCTACAAAGTATTGAAGAAAAATTAACAACTTTCTTGTCTATAAAATATTCATGTTTTTTTTTTCAAATTTACTGTCTACAGAATCAAAAAATTTCCAAAATTGGCTAATTTAGAATGAGTTTAAGTAAAAAAGGATTTAAATTTTTCGTTTTTAAAAGATCTAATTTTTACCAATTTATTCAAACACTATAAAACTTACAAATTTAGCCAAAATAAAAAAAGATGCGCCTCAAAATTCTCTACAAGAATCAGTTTTTAAAATTGAAATTCTTACGATATTTAAAGTTGACTTTCAGGACAATACGTCTCAGGCTAAATCCACGCGTGTCCCCTTTTGATCCGGAGAGGTTCAATTATGATATCATTGTTTTGAATTATTCATTAATTAGAATATTATTTAAGTGATCAAGTAGATTGTACCAGATAAAGCCCATATAAGAAAGACCTAATTTCATTTGAGGAAAATTATGAAAGAATTAAAAAAGTAAAAAGACATTTAACGCGAAGTATTAGTAAAATATTTTACCAGTTTGGAGCAAAAAATTCGAACGTAAGAATTGGAGAAACAAAATTTTACTCACTGCGAAAAAATGGGTTCAAATTGACCCTTTAAAAGAGGAACATCTTTGCATTTATTGCAAGTCACCTTTTGGAACAAAAGGTGACTTAGAAAAGAGAACAACTTCTATTGACAATTTTGTCAAAGAGCTAGCAACCTGGACAGAAAAAGCGTATGTTCACATATATGTAAAAAATATTTATAAAAAAATGCAATCCAACTAATCATTGGACAAATGATCAGATACCGATATCTACTTCGGTTTGAAATCGAGGTGCAGAAACTAAAAGTTTTGCAGTAGTTTCCGACTATAAGCAGCATTATTCTGCACGCGTGTTATTGGCAATGGGTCGCATAGCGCAAACTACGGAATCATCGAATCCTGAGAAATTGGAAGATATTACAATAATAACAGATGAAGCTGCAGCTCACTTTAAAAATCGCTATCAGTATCTGAACTAATAGAATACGCGAAACTAATAAAGTAAGGATTAAAATAAATCAAAACAGAATAAAAAATATCATAATTTTATAAATTTTATCATTTTAATTGTAAAGGATCTGATATTTATGAATTTTAAAACTATAGGTATTCTGTAAATAAATAATTTTAGATTCCTTAAGACGCAAACAAATTTTTCATTGAATTCATAGTTCTAGATCATATTCAAAAAAAGTTAATTAAAAAAAGAAGTTGTGCTATAGGATAAATCTAAAAAAAATTTTAAAAATCGAGGGTGACTTTTTTGAGAAAATTGGCTTTTCAGTTTTTTCGAAAAATGTACACCATTTTATCAATTTTAAACTTTTTAAAGCACCTCGCACACATCTATGAAAAATATGGTCCCGGTCAAATTGTCTGCAGCAGTGGTATAATGTATTTTATAATATCCCGATCAGATAAAGTCCTTAGACACTGGATCCAAAAAACGCCAGGTTTCGAGATAGGAGACCCTCGACGACTGTTTGGCACTACGCTCAGGGATCATGCCGAAATCTCTGTTCCTTTTATATTTTGTAGTTTGGGGCCCCTGAACAATAATATCCATGTATAAAGGTCGACGAAAGGTTACTTTTCCGTCGGTGTTGCATCGTATGCCGCTTTTCATGCAGATAAGAAGAGGTACAGCGACTCTCGAGGAGTCTTTGGCATCACGCTCAGGGATCATGCGGAACTTTCTGTACCTTTAATACTTTGTAGTTTAGGAGCCCCTGATCAATAATATCTAGAACTGAAGGTTGAGTGATGGCTATTTTTTTGTCCGTGTTGCATCGTGGGAAGCCTTTCATGTACTTATTCAATCTAATTAAACACGTCCTATTAACCATATCGTCAAGACTAAAGTCTGAGAAGTATGTCTGAAGGGTAGTTTAAATACTGTAAAAAAATAATTGGTAGTTTTTGGATTAGGCTAACACAATCTGAATTTGATTTAAAATCACTATTTATGTACGTACTTATTCATTCTAATTAATAAGGTTCTATTACCCGTATCATCAAGACTGTAATATTGAGTGGGAGTCTGGGGGTAGTTTACCTTCCGTTAAAAAATTACCTAGTGGTTTTCGGATCATGGTAACATAAACTGAATTTTAAGTTAGATTACCAAGGGCATAATTCCTTATTCAAACAATTTAATCATGTGCTACCAACTACGTCGTCAACACTTAAGGATGAGAAAGGTGTCCGGGAGTAGTTTACCTACTGTAAAATGTTAATTGGTAGTCTTCGAACTAGACTTACACAAACTAAATGTGATTAAACATCACTAAGTCCGTACCTACTTATTTTAAATAATTAATCAGTTTCTGTCAATTGCAGATGACGGACAACTGTGCACGGAGCAACTATGCACGAGCCCATCTGAGCACATCGGTGGCCATAGGCACAACTGTGCACTGGGCCATCTGTTTACGTCAACATTTCAACGTGCACAGATGGGACACTCTCAACTGAGCACGTCAAAATGTCGACTAAATGGCTTAATATCTCGATAAAATATAAAATAAAATAAAAATAATATAAAATGACTAAATGTCGACGTGCACAGATGATACCCTACTAACGGTTCACGTGCACAGATGGGAGACTCCCGACTGTGCACGTCGAAATGAAGACATACACAGATCGCCCGGTGCACCGTATTGCCTGTGGCAATCGACGCGACGTGCACAGATAGGCTCGTGCACAGTTGTACCGTTCCCGTCAATTACGTCGTCTAAAATAAACTACGAGGATAGTAGGCGGGGCTTGGTTAACTACTATATATAACAAATGTTTGGTAGGATAAGAGCGAGTTGATTCTCTTATGTATAGTTTCTTTTTATAGCAACATTAGCCCTAGATTCCATCCATAACCTCGTCACGTTTTAATTGCATTACAAAATATGCACGACATATTTTGTTTATGAACCATATTCTCCTTTGTTTGTCAATTTTGAAACTTTTGATTTTAAAAATCAGTTGTCATAATGAAAAACCTCCTTTAAATAAAATTTTAGATTTCGGGCATCGGTGTCTTGTAATAAAGCAGGTTTTGCCGCCATGGCAACCTGATTGTCAATTTCCAAACTGTTTACATTATGTATGTCCTTTTTTGAACGAATAGTTGTAGTTTAATCTTGACACAAATTCTGCATTAACTTTCTATTTTCTTCGCCTGGGGCAATGTTTGTTTGATATTGAAGTCAAGTTTATGAAAAGGAACGCTAAATAATTTCCCTATGTCTGGAAATTAGTCATGCCGCCCCCCATAATAAGTTTCTACATATGTGCAATCGCCTTACAACCACGAGCGATGGTTCACATATCTGATGCAGAAAATAAGCAAAAACAACAAATCGCAATTTATCCTTGTGCTGAACATGAAATAGCTCCTCAAGAGATTGATGAAAATACGAGGATATGCCTGAACTGCAATCGAAGCATTAATATGGAGATGAATGATTTAGCACTTGATCCTAATTGTCTGGCACTCAATGCTTTAAGTCAAAGAAGAAATAGCTCTTGTATGTTTGGTAACAGAATGCAAGATGTGACCAGGTATTCGGTAAAATGTAGGATTAATGCTTTTGTAAAAAAAAAAAATACGTAGCGGATTCAACTCGTTCTTGCCCTGAGCATTTGGATGTGATTGACTTTATCCCAAAAGTCCTACTGCAAGGTTTAAAATTTTGCAATAGGCCTTATCGCTTGTCTGATGTCCAGTTGCAATATTTTTTTCAAGGCCTACGTGAATTATCGAAGATTGATGAACCTGATTTTAATAATGAAGAAACGTTTTCAGAGGATCAGTTTAATTCAATCAGTCCCATAATACGCGAGCTATTCAGGCATTTATGTACGTATTACGATGCTGTACGTGATGCTGTACAAGATCGATGGGTATATCGCCGTATTAGTAAAAAGGATTTCATGATTTTTTTGTGTAAGCTTCGCCAAGGGCTGAATGATGACTTTTTTAAAGTCATTTTTGCATACGATAGTAGTCAAAATGTGAGTCTCATTATTTCTATTGTGAGAAAATGTTTGATGACACGTTTTGTTCCCAACAACATAGGGTTGACGGCTATAATACGGGAGCAGTATATACAGAGTCATGTAACGGACTTCGCAAATGAACTTTATAATCCCACTCCTGAAGTTCCAAATGTGATTGCCTATATAGATGGATCTTATGTATATATCCATAAACCCAGCAATTTCAGAGCACTCAGGCAAGTATTCTGCTTTCATAAAGGTCGCCACTTAATTAAGCTAGATCACTAAGACAAGGTGGATCGTAGAGGCACGAAATGACCACATAAAATCTGTTTTTAAGTTCTTCGGAAATCTCGTGAAAATGAACCATGCCATTAGCATCGGCGATTTTTACCATTGCTGGGGCGATTCTCAACAAGTATCGTGCTTGCATACAGATGGCTGGAGCAACCGTAGACTTAGTTCAAAAAGTGTTACCAAAATCACGTGAACCCAACGTCGTTCAGGCCAGAGTTACAATTAACAACCTGCATACCAGGAATGTCAGATGAATTCATCTTAATGAACACCAAGTACCTCATTTCCATTGGCTGGATATGAAATATCTAAAGGAACTGACGGTAGGACGAAACGTTGGACGAACTTGTCGATGAACCGGGTTTAATCAGAGTGCGAGTGTATTCTTGTTTCAGACGCGGAATGAAATATCAGATCTGGATATCCTATGTAGAAGATTACTTAGTTCAAGCAGCCGATGATCAAGAGCTAGATAAAGCACAAAACAATGAACAAATATTTGGGTACTAATGTACTTACAAAACGGGGCCCAGGACAGTCGGATTATGTGCATATGTAGCAAGCATATTATAGTATTTAGGATACGTGCGCCATCAGCCAGCAGTAAAGTATCCAAGCAGATCCATGATTAATAATCTTGCGGATGTGGGTCGAAGAGAAGTAGAATGATATACCAAAACTCGTCTTCTTTAAGCAAACTAATTCTCATTGTTGTATTTACTGACCAGAGCATCATCCAATACCTAACCATAAACTAATGTTGCTATAACTGGTTTAAACACTTCCCGATTTTACCTTCATTGACCGGATCATATCATAATCTTTCCTTGACTGGCTGGAAAATACCAGAATATTGCTATTATTAACCTGATAATTCTTTTATCTTACCTTAACTGGCTGGATAATACTTAGGTATTGCCTTAATTGGCAGGATCGTGCACTGATATCGTGTTAATATTGTCTTGATTACCCGGATTTCTTTCCTTAATTGGGTGGGCAGAGAGTTGGGTATGAAATAAATATTATCGATCAGGAGGCCCTAAGCTACAAAATATCAAAGAGACAGAGACTTCGGCATGATCCCTGAGCGTGGTGCTGAACGGTCCTAGAGAGTCCGTGGAATTCGTAGAGTATGCATGAAACATTAACTTTGGTACAACACCCACGAAAAAGTATCTTTTTCTGGAAATTCAGGCATGAATATTATTGTTTGGGGGATCCCAAACTACAAAATATAAAAGTAACAGAGAGTTCGGCATCTCGAAACCTGCCGATTTTTGGACCCTGTGTCTAAGGACTTTATTTGATCAGGATATTATAAGCTACATTATACTAAAGTTTCAGCCAATTTGACCGAGACCATATTTTCCGTAGATGTGTACGGGGTCCTTTGTTAAATTTAAAATAATTCCGTAACAAAACATTCATTTTTGAACAAAAATTGTATTATATTATTTTAAATTCAAATTACAAACAATATATTTTTTTATATGGGGCATGTCTATACAGGGTGTCTGAAAAGTCCCGGGACGGTTGGATATTTCCTCAGGTAAAATATTTTTCAAAAAAGTGAAGGTCATTCCTAAAGTAAATTTCAACGAGGAATTCAATGGTGATCTTCATTTTGACCTTGAAGTTGACCTTTATGACTTTTTGAAACTCAACTTTGTTCTTTTAAATGGAACCCCCTTTTTTACATCTGCAATCGATAGAGTGGAAAATTCTACGTTCAGGTACGTACCCAAATCATAGGTCAATTGTAACGATCAAGGCCAGTTAGAGCTTATTTGAAATTACCAGAGTTTTTCCAAGAGGTCAGTAATTCATTGGTGAGCTCTGTATTGATCTTGGTTACAGCGTTTTGAATATTGTAAAATCATAAGGTCGGATCACAGTCCTATACTATTTTTCGATACCTAAGTCAATACCTAAGGCGACATCATAAGTCCTATACCCTTTTTCCATACGAATATTACGAATCGAAACTAAATTTACGTATTACGAGTACATACTGTATCAAAATTAACAACTGAAAGAACTGTAAGTCGCTTTATGAATCATGGATCTATCAAGGACCTTCAGAGAACTGGTCGGCCAAAATCTGCAGGATCTGAGGAGATGCA
>JAAAKG020136007.1:0-13343 GCA_010014905.2 Druon quercuslanigerum | reverse complement strand
AAATGATATACATTTCTCAGAGTGGTAAATAATAAAATTGAATACAAAATAAGAAACAAATATTACAATAATTATAAGAAATAAAATTTTTACATTATTTTGCAATATCTAAAAGCGCAGGTCAAACCCGAGGGGCAGAAATAAATATAATATACATTTGATATATTACAGTTGAACGAAATGTAGAGAAGTTCACATTTTTGTCCAAATCAAGTACCAAGCATGAGATTAATCATGAGAATGTGTTCGTTAAAGCCGAAGGAGCTTTAACAAAAGAGAATTTACAATCGCAAAATGATAGTTTTTGATGCCCTGAAATTTAATTATAAAAGGCTTGCGCACAAATGTGGGGTAAAAAGAGATCGAGCGCGTAGCGCGAGGAGCATGCATTCGCGAGCGCGAAGCGCGATAAAAAATAAAAAAATATCCGAAAATAATATTTTAGGAGAACTATTAAAATCAAGTAATGTTTCTAAAAATATCGAGCGCAACAAGAAAATAGACGCTAATGTGCCTAGTTTAATATGTGGGCCTTTTTTCAGAAAAATTTGTGTCGTGACAGTATTAATGTGTAGAGTTTAATGTGTAGAGTTTCAATATGGAGAGTTTATTTGTGTAGAGTTTAATGTTCGAGCTTACAATTTTCGAGTTTAATGTGTAGAGTTAAATATGTAGGGGTTTTTTTTGTGTAGAGGTTTTAATGTGCACAGTTAATGTGTACAGTTTAAAAAAATTCTTTTATAAAAAGTTGTAGAGTTAATCGTCGAACCTTAAATGTGTAGACTTTAATGTGTAGACTCAACGATTTCACTTAATGTGTAGAGTTCATATAATGTGTAGATTCAATATGTGTAGTATCGACCGGGCCCCAAAATTTTAAATTGCCTAATTTAAACTCATCAATATTACAATGGTTATATACTTTTTATATGATAATCTATTTATTTTATGATAAATTACATAAATTACAATGGTAGCAATCCGCATACAGTTATTGTAGTTATTACTCTCTGACCTTGCGTATTATTTCAGTTATTTGAAATTTACATTAAATTACTTTAAAGTCTTTTAACATTCTTAAGAGTCTTCATTTCCCTGAAAATTGCTTTATTACTTAAATACCTTAAAGTACATCCATTTTTTGAGTATTCTGACTTTTTTGAAATTTCCTGAAATACTTGAATTCCTTGCATATTCTGAATTTACTTTTTGAATAACTTGAATTCCCTAAAATCCTTGAATTCTTGAAAATCCATGAAATTTCTGAATTTACTGAGTTTCTAGAATTTCCTGAATTTCCTTGATTCCTTGAATATTTTTCAAATTCATGGATTCTCTAAGTTAAAAAAATGCTTTAAATTCATTATTTATCTTTACTTAATTTCTTGAATTTCATAAACTCCTTGAATTTGGAGAAATCCTTGAAAACCTTTAATTTTCTGTATTAATGGAGTTCCTAAAAATCTCTGTATTCCCTACATTCTCCAAAATCCTGAATCTAAATCTCTAAATATCCCTTTAAAAATGTCGTTCCTGTTTAAATATTTATTAATTATATGTATAATAATTATGATTATTAAATTTATATAATGTGTAATGAAAGATAAAAGAGCTTAAATAACTTTAAAGTTACTATTAAATAACCCCTTGTGAGTGAAGAGGAAGGGTATTTATTGAGTCCCCTCGCCCTCTTAGCCCATCTCTGGATTCGCGCCTGAATAAAAACGAGATGCGAACCCAAAAAGTACAGTGGTCTTTTTATGGGCACACTTTAAAATATCTATTTTAAAGATGAAGTTAGAAATTGTTTTATTTTCATATTCAATTTATTTTTATTTAGATACAAATCTTTGTTTTTCTTTCACAGAATTGAATGCGGCGGAAAATCCTGGATCAAGTTCAGGATCCGGTGGACAGCATGGAGGGGCCCGTCGTGGGGCCGGCCGCCCTAGCGGTCGTGAGAGCCAGCGCCAGCACGGGGCCATCAAGGGGGCCTTTCGAAATAAACCTTATTTTCGAAATCCCGTTGTTGTTTCAGGCCCCCCATTGGGATTTATCGAGCACAGGGGTAAGAAGATCGATATCTGGCTAGATGAATCTAGGAGGCGAATAATCAAAGCTGACTATCCGGGCAATTTTTATCCTTCTTGCGGAGATTATGCAAGTAAAAATTTTCTAGTCCGCCTGGTTACCCTAAGGGGAGACGTACAAATAGTGGAATATATAAGCCAAGAAGGAACACTTCTGGGAGTCCGAGCACCGATACCAACTAGTAAGGGGCTTTTCATAAATTACGTAACAGATTTTTTTCAAATTTTTACCATCCCTCTCCTTCATGTAGAGAATATTTTAACAGAACTAAATATCCAAAAATGGCAATATACGATTCTCAAAAATTAGGGCTTATAAAAATCTAGGTCAAAAGTGTCATAACTCTTTTAATTTTAAGGTTTCCGATATAGTTACTTTCTGTTGAATCTGAAGACAACTATGTGAAAGAAGATCTCTTAATATATGGGTTTATTTAGAAAATATTGTGAAGCCTGATAAATTTTTTCATTTTTGTGATGATGCTAATGATGGAAGTAGTCTTAAAAATTGCTGAAAAACTTTCCTATCACTGACACTTTTTTCGAATATTCGAAAATCTTCTAAGTTATTACAAACCTTTGGAAAGACCTTGAACTTTTTAAACCCATTGAGGACCAAACGACCGTTTTTCTAACACTTTTTTCAGCGATATTTTCAGGTACAGAATCTATCTTTAAAAAAATTTCAAAACAATAGTTTCTAACGTAAAATTTTCTGAGCTTTCAAAATGCGTCATCAGAACTGAAAACAAATGTTAAACTTAAATAATCTTATTCGTTTGTTTAACTGAAGCATTAAAATTTTTATTAAAATTCGTACATGGAGGTTTTTTAGGCCACTTATGGCAAATTCGAGATCAAATTTTTTAAATTCAAGATAGCTGATCGATTACCACTGCAAAAAAAATGTGAAAAATCGTCATCAATTTCATTTGCAGCGTTCACAATCAAATAAAGATTTGATGCAATGAAAACTTCAAACTTTTTTGTTTATAAATGAATATTATTATTTTAGTTTAAATTTTTTTACTATTCTGACGCCGTACTTTAAAAGGTCAGCAAATTTTACATTAGAATCAATTGCTTTAAAATTTTTGACAAACGTTTGGATAGCAAAAAACTTATTTACGAGGGTTAGTTTATCACCCCTGTTTAAAATTTCTAAGACAAAGTTCTTTTCAAAGCTACTTAATCGTTTCGATTTCTAATTTTTGATTAAAAAAGTATAACATTTTAAGAAAAATGAGATAGAAACTTGTGATAAAAACTTGTGATAGAAGCAGCAATTTTTAGATGTAGATCTCGGACAGAAACTGGAACGTACGAAAAAAAAAACACAAACTAATCAGAAATTTTCTTTATGAAATTTTTACCACGTACTATTGTTACAATGAAAAGTAAATAGTTTAATGAAACTAGCTACTTCCCAGCACTGTCTTTTTTAATTAAGAAATATATACATTTCCTTTTACAGCTGCAAACGTTCTGGAACCTAATGTTACACAATGGTTTATCATTTATTGTGGCAAAAAGTATAGAGTTAAGATAAGTCCTTTAACCTGGGAGGTGAAAAGCATTACACTAGCATCTAAGAATGAAGATGAAGTTGTACAAGGTCAAAGAGCCCAATTGGTTGATATGGCTGGCTTCAAATTTTTTGTGCTCAAAGGGGGCCCTGATGGAGAAATTACTGGAGGTGAGATTGTCACGAGATCAGTTTTACCTTTATTAAATTGATTAATAATTGCATTAAGAATAATCTGTATCCAGTGTAAACAAAAAAATGCATCAAAATGTATATTTTTTCTGTATATAACTGAATAAAAACATGGTGATCAAACAGTTATTTGAATAATGCACTCTATCGAAAAGTAATATAATGTTATTTCATGTATTCAATGTCGCTCTCCTTGTATTTAATTTTTTTTACAAGCCTGGACAGTTTTCAATTAATAAAGGATAAAGACGATTGCAGATAATTTTTGCCGGTTGTGTTTACCATAATTGTAAGTATAACTGGAGAATACACGGAGACTATTCAGGTAATAAATTTCAGACAATTTGTTTAGTCAGCTCATTCATGTAAAAGGAAATAGCGTAATATTATATAAAAATATAAATTATTAAAAAAATAATTTTAATTTAGTTTGTGATTCAGTAAGAGATAATACGACTGAATACTAAAGATTACCTCACGGTTGGGAAACATAAGACGATTATTACATTGTCAAGCTAAGAACAATAAATTAGACTTCTCTAAATACGTTTATTCTATATGATAGTCATGTAATATATTTTGAGCCGCAGAAAAAAATGATTTCTTGTTACTTCTTCTCTGCTACTCACTTTCGAACCGTCCGCGCTTTCCCGAGGTGGGAGTAGGTACACCTCAGTACGAATGTAGCATTTGAACCGACTATATGGTAATAAAGAAACTTCCAAAGAGGAGAACACCTTCTAAAGTGTATTCCGGCACCTCAACTCAACGCTTCTTTGAGCCGGATGATCAACGTGAAGCCGACGCATCAGTTTTCCGCATCCTAAAAGAAGACTCCTAGTGCTTCTGACAACAATAGCATGACCGAACCGAAAGTTAAAAGCCCACACACAAGATCCGCTCGACATGTGCTCGGCCATTATATCTTCGAGCCTCAATCAGACTTCGTTATCAACCCAGCCTCTGGACAACCCAGTAATTACAACAAGAATCGGAATTGATTCCCCATTATCTAAGCCGTAGCTCGGCTCCGGCACCGTAATACACTGTGATGTCTTGTGCATCAGGCCTTAGCCTGTCTTGCGCAGCGGTTCGGAAATTGTGGCTCCACTCGCGCGCGGTATAACGCTGTCGCGCCTTGCGCATCGGGCTCTGGCATGTGTTGCGCTGCTTCAAGAGCTGTGGTTTGGCTCGCGCGCTATTTAATATTTCGGCATCTTCTGCGTTATTCTTCAGCCTGCCTTACGCTCCGCTCCAGAAGCTGTGGCTCTACTCGCGCGCGGTATGACGCAGTGTTTTTTTGCGCGTCAGTATGTGGGTTGTCTTGCGCATCGCCTCAGAAGCTGTGGCTCGCCTCTCGCGCTCTTTGGTACTGCGCATTCTTGCGCATCAAGTTTCAGCTTGTCTTACGCACCTTATCAGAAACTGCATTTGGTTAAAAGACCGGGCTTACGCCGCCTCCCTAACAATTGCACTTCTCCATGTGCATCAGGCCAGCCCCGCCCTGCGAATCTAAACCAATTTCATTAATTTACACTGTACTGGTGTGCGTAAGAAGAAAATATCAATGAATTGCGACTGAAATTTAAATCAATTAAGGATAAAGACTATTATACCTTTCGTTACATAATTTTTTTATCCTAAAGTAAATGCGAATTCTCATTATAAACCGCGAATAACTGCTTTTAAGGCAAATTTGCCTATAGATTTTTAAACATTATAATATAAGCCGGGTGTGTGGGTTGTAGTTAACCCGACTTAAAACAATGGAATGGGTGGTTGAGCGATGGGTGGTTGAGCCACCTGGCAGTGGCTATTGGCCACCGACTGCTGCTTCGCTGAGATGATGATGGTGGCGGAGCCCCCCTGCCGCCTGGCAGTGGTTATGGTGATGGTTCGGAGGACCCAGACACGTATGAAACGTGTGGACCTCTGACCGAGCGTTGGTGGAGGGCCCAGACACGCGTGAAGCGTGTGGGCCTCTGATTTTTTTTTTTGTAGGGACAAAGTCCGGTCGTCAGGCTGAACCTGGAGGAAGCATCAAAGGCCCGGAGGAAGGATTGAACGTACTAGTGTAGGTCACCTCGGTCACCCAAGCAAACCCGTTTCGAGGGAGGAGTTAGTGGAGAGCGGAGGAGCTCATATTTGCCAATGATTATGACCTCATCGTCACTCTCCTCCATGCAAAGGCGCTTGCGGGGTGACGGAGTGTTGGGAGTGGTCGAGGGAGAGTAAGAGTCGTGAGGAGGAAGAGGGATTCTAGTGTGTGGAGGAAGGAGGATGATGAACCGTAAGATGGCCTTGGGAGAGGAGGTAGGGAGTGACGCACTTCCGTTTTCCAGGCATGTAAGGGATAGGATTCAAAGGATGAATTGGTTATGTTGAGCCGGAGCCGAGAGAGAGGCTAACCGCACTTACCAGGATAAAGAGAGAAAGGGAGAGAGAGAGGGAGAGAGATGGTTAAAAGGTAAAACGAAATGAGAACGCTGGAATTAGTTTTTAATTCGATTACACTTTACTCTCAAAAAATGGTACAAGTACCGAAAGCGATCAGGGGACTAAGATTACCCAACTCCATCCCCTCCGTCACGAAGTTGAGCGCGATGCTCAGCTTTGAAACGTGCGGTACATTTTCGAGCGGTACAATGTATGAAACGAAATTATAGCCAAATTTACGAAGAAAGGAAAGAAATAACGGTCAGGAATTCAATGTACAATACAGTAAGGTATAACGAGATGTGTAGAAATAGAATAAATGACGAATCGTCTAAAGAAAATAGTAATATAGTAATGAATAAAAATACAAAAGTAGAATAACTGCAGCGTCGGAAGTTAAAATTAGGATGTACATTAAATAATAAAAAATATTTTGCAATACAGTAGTCAAAAATAAAAATACAAGAATTCAAGTTCAATTAATAAGTTAAATATAAAAATAGTGATGAATATAATAATAATAATAATATCAGTAATAATAATGGATTTTAAAAAAAAACTAAGAAATATAACGCAAATAGAAGGTAAATTAAAAGTACATTAAACGGATCTCAATTAAGCGTATTCATATATATATATATATACAACATAGGCGAGCTTACAATTAACGAATTTCTTTGTTCCCTAACCCTGCTTTATTTTAAGTTAATCAAATGGGAAAGAAAAATTGAAACGAATTTAATTAAAGATTAAAAGAAAAGTGCAAGTCGCCTTTGCGTATTTAATAATCTAGGTTGGTGACCGCTGGGCGCTTTCCACTTGGAGGGAGAGAGAGAGAGAAAAAAGAAAGAGAAAGAGTGAGAGTACGACGCGGCGTGACTCATTGCACAGGTCTGGCGCGTGATGGGGAAGCCTTCCATCGCAGATGCGCCAGGTGTGATTTTATGATGCTCTTCCGTCCAAGTGGTAGTTTTTGTTATACAGAGAAAGTGAGGTCGTTCGATTGTCACTCTAAAACGATTTAAGTTTGGGAAGGTTTTCCCAGCTTGGGTTTATGTTTTGTAAACACGAGCGGGGAATAATTCCTGACAAATTGGTTTAGAGTGGTTCTCAAATTATGGAACCATATCAATTAGATTTAGGACTTTCTGTTTTAATACATAGTCAAGGTTTTAAAAGATTCGTAAAAAATTAAGTAATTTTAGACTTTTTAAAGCATGCGAAAATATTTTGGAACATTTCTGAGAAGATTTATAATAAATTAAAAGGATTTACAACCGCTGAAAATTATTTATACAAATTCTAAAACAATTTGGATGATCTACGTGCAACGGTTTACGTTTGATAAAAATGAAAAAAGCTTTGGGATTACAAAATTAAAAAGTGGATACATTGGTAAAGAGAATTAAACTCAAACTAGTTTAAACTTTACACTCCTTTCTTTCGAGAACGATAAGAAACTTTTAGATTGAGTTCTACTGCTAATTTTTTAAAATAAATTAAAATATATTTTAACCCCAATAATTTGATTTACTATATTATACATAACCTTGAGACAATACCCAGGACAAAAATTTTTTCGGTCATCAAGATTAAAAGCTTTGAAAACGTGTAACTACACACTTTCTTTTTTTAAAGCTTTAGAAACTGAACTGCAAACTAAAATACTCAAATTGGAACTCTTTTAAATTCTAAACTTTAAAAGTTTAAGCCTGAAATCTGTAAATTCAAAACCTTTTATAAATTGTACAGTAGGGCGGAGTGTAAATAATCAAAGTAGTCTAATCGTTAGAGCCGAGTAAAAAAATTTGTGGGTTGTCATCCGAAAAAATTAAAAAAATAAATAAATTTTTAAATCGGTTAATATCTTTTGTCCCCTTTTTTGATTTAAAAATTTAAAATTTTGAACATCCAAAAAAATCTCCCAATTGCTTGAAAAATTGCGACAAGTTTGTGTAATATACATATTTTGCTAGTGAATATTAATCTAAAATTATAAATTGAATGAAAAATGTTCTGCTAAATTCAGAATTGTTTAAAAATGGCAAAAAACACATGCTTTTTTGGATTGATTTATTTTGGCAGCTTTTTTAGACCAAGCTTTTAGACGCAAAAAATGATGTTGCTATTACGGAAAAACGAGATTTTGGTAGAAATAACAAGCCAATCCGACCTTTGATGAAAATATCCTTCAAACGTTTCAAAATTTTAGGTGAAAATCTGCAAAAATCTACTTTCGGTTGATATTTTAATTGTAAAAAATTGAACTTTTATGCTGTGTTTAATTAAAAACATTTTTAAGACTTTAAGAATATTCTAGAAGAAAAAAAATTATAACAGCTTGGCGAGACCTTGGCCACTTTTGATTCCACAAGCTCGGTTAACTGTCGAATATAATGTTTACTTTATATACGAAAATAGATATCTTAGTACGACATTGCTGAAAGAACCGATAATAATTTTTATGATATAAATCATTAAATATCTTAAAACTTTTTAGCCACCCTTTCAGAAGTTCAGTTTGAAAAATGAAGTCTCTTCTCAGAACTCTAATTTTCACCTTCGTGATTTCTCTAAATTGCAGGGGTTTGTATACTTATTACAATATAAATCTCAATTTTAAAATAAAATATAATACATATTTTAAAAATTAATTTTTTTAAATATGAAGTAAAGGTAACAACACGAGCTTATTAAAACCTTTTCAATTAGCATCTGTTATACTCAAAGCACTTTGACTTACGATTAATCAAACTGTAAAGATCATAATTATGAAGCTTTAATATGTTTAAGATTTTTATTTTATGCTCGAATCGAAATTTTATCAATACTGCTCAATACTTTCAGCCTTTTTGACCGGGGCCGGATTTTAATTTGAATTGTGCAGGGCCCTTTTCAAATATTTGATCCTTCAGATCAATGTAGTGAAATTTTTAAATGTAATATATATATATATATATATATTACCTTCCATAAAATTCAGATATTGTAAGGTAAACGTCTATCCCCTTACGACTAGCAACCCTAGGTACCCAGCCGAATATCAGGCCCCGCCTCTAGGCGCCGCGTTGAGCGCAGTCGCGAGCGTACCGCCATCACTTTTCCGCGAGACGCGGGGTATACACGGGGAATCCTCCCTTAAAAAGGAGGATGCTGAGCCTAAGATGGCATTGTGGGGCTCGCTGGCGAGCGAGGTTAAACCATTTTTACACTGAGTTCAGGGCTAAGACCTAAAAACTCTTAGTCCCTGTTGTCAGTTGAAACTTGTTCTGAATAAAATCGCATGGACTAAGTGCTTGTACCATCTAGATCTGATGTGAGTATCCAGGCTTTGGCACTCTCCCTCGTTGAGTAAACAGGGTTCTAAGGGTAAGCGAATAGATCCTCGCCAAAGGCCTTGGCAATCTGCAAGGGCAGTCTAAAGTGGTAGTCTGTTGAGTTTGGCTCCAACATCCTTTAGCTACTTCGAAATATAGAATCAGTGAACTCGAGAACGGGCGTAAGAATTTTATTCCTGCGACCAAGTTAAGATTCATTGATCCCATTTGCAGATTTCTAAGTATCTCAAGTGGATGAAAATCCTCGATACTATAAAAATTTGTACTTCGCGTAGAGACTTAGATCTCATTTAAACGAGTTGCTAGCGTGCACTCAAGATTTATAAGAGAATAAAAATTAGACCTTTGAGTCCACATTAAAAACCGTCCCAGAGTAGGACTTTGAAAATATATTTGATTTTATATTAAGTCAATATTCGAATAAAGATACATGCATGTATAGTAAGGATAAATTAATCCCCATATAAAGTTAAAATAATGTACGTTTTCCATCTTTATTTCTTCTCTCGAGTGTACTTATAATTAAAGAAGGAGTAAGAACCTTTCAATATATTCGTTTTTAAATTGGGATACATTAAATTGGTTCCTGTTATGTAAATTAAGATTGACTAAAGATAACGTGGAATCAACACAATATATATAAAAAGACGCAAAAGAAAAAATATATTAACAATAATGCTAGGTCATACTAGGAATATATTTGGTATTAAATTTTCCTTCTTTTCTGGTTTTTCGATTGTTACACAAATTTAAGCACAGCATAGTTCAAATATAATTTTTTAGCGAATAGTATATTAGTATTCAGTTTTAAATTATTCCGCATTTGAAAACAAACAATTGAAATAATTTCAAATGATTGATTTATTAATTTAATAATTATTAATTTACCTGTACGAAGATGACTATACGGTATTCGCGAGCAAGTACAAGAGAGGCTGATTCTATTCAATCTTTTAGAATTATATCCCATATTTGTAGCACTACATGAAATTTAAGTCTTAAGACCAAAGCAATGTGTTTTAGCTGGCGCAAGTGGAACTCACAATGTTTGCGTATGCGTTTATGATGAAACAGTTGAGTTAATGTTGAATGCGATTGATACCAAACATTTAACTGAGGGAACTGAGAGACAATTAGCAGATTATCATCAATGTCTTGCAATAATAACGTATAGTGAACCTACTGACGCTTGTCATTTTAAAGAATGCAGATCTTGTCCTGACATTGAAAATTTAAAAATATACCTGTCTGATCTATTGGACGTTAATAGTTGCGACACAGTCACATATCAATGTTGGCAGCAGACTGATAGAAGAACTTTGAAGACCGAAATATCAGACGCTGATGCTTTTGTAGAAGCACTTTGCACTAAACTGAAAAACTCGAAACCTCACGCATTTAATGCGAATCAACAAGGTTTCTTTCTAAAGCACTTCAACGTTAATCTAGAAGAAGGAGAGTTCTTAATTGTGCTTGAATTTTCTGAAAATTATGCTTACATCATTCAAAATTCTGCATAATCTTTTTATTGGAATACTAAGAAAGTAACTATATCAACATTAGTTATGTATTACAAAGTTGTAAACGAACTAAAGGATCTTAGCATATCAATAATCTCAGATTGTTTAAGTCATGACACTGGAGCTGTGTGCACATTTCCAAACCTCATCAACGAGTACCTCAAGAAGAAAATCAGCTTTGTTAACCAAATTTATTATGTGACAGACAAAGCTGCAGAGCATTTTGAAAATGAAAATGCCTTCATAAATCCTTTAAATCACTAAAAAGAATTTAAAATCTCGGCAAAAACATTTTCTAAGGAACTGCATATGGACAAGGTCCAGGTGATAAGATTGGTGGAAATTTGAAAAGATTTGCGGCAAAAGCTAACTTCCAGCTCTCAGCAGACGCCAATCCTAACTGCGATAAAGTTATTTGAATTGGCTAAGAATCATGAAAAGAAAACAGTAATTCTCTTCAGTTCGAAAGAAGATCACACAGAGATAACAAAAAATCTAGAAACTAGATTCACATAATCAATTATGAACGGATAATTGCAACTGAAAAAAAAAAATTCAGCGCGCGAGGAAGTGTTTCAGTTAGATATCTTTGCATAACTAAATAACTTTTTTCAGTCCCAAAATGATAAACAACATTTGTTTCGGAAAAAAGTCAAGCTTTGCTTAAAAATACATTAAAAAAACTGCCGGAAGAGCAGAAAATGTTAAATTGACATTTTAAATGGCAATGTGTTTATAAAAATTAAAAAATTAAAAACAACACATTTCACAGAATAAAAGAGCATTAAAAAGCACTAGAGAATCATTCATAGAAAATTCAGTTCTCACTTGTAACAAAGGAAGTTGCGACCATTTGATAATACCCGCTTTTCCCGGGGGATGCAAATTCAACCTCCTGTAGTTCGAGGAGGGACAGCAGTAAGTTTATAAATGGGTGGGTATACTACTATCATACAGTTTTACAAACTCTGGAAATTTATTTGACAAAACATTATAAAGAAGTTCTCTTTTTTGAGTCACTTTTCTTAAAATCTGGAAAACAATATCATCTGAACCGGTTTCCTCTAAAAATCCTATAAATTAGATCGTAACGCCTCTAGCTCCTGAAAATCTGTTGCAGTATTCAAGCTGACAATCTTTAGTTACAAGACAAAACACCACTTTAGGCAAAATTTCATCTTGAATGTGTTTGGTATTCGCTCCGTCCCTTCTCTGGTTTCTTAATCCAACAAGTAAAATCTTAAAATTGGTGCAATAAATGCAAAGACATTCTTCTTTTAAAGGGTCGATTTGAATCAATTTCGGTCGCTGAGAGTACAATGTTGTCTTTCCAATCCTCACCTTCAGATTTTTGCCTCGAAACAGTTGAAATTTTTCACTTATACTTCGCATTAAATATCTTTTTATTTCTTTTAGTTCTTCTACATTTTCCTTAACTGAAATTACGTCGTTCCCAGTTAAATCTTTTATAGTATGATCTGGTATAATAATACTGATTACGCTCCTATGTCACTAACAGGACATTCAATGTATGGGTCAGGAAGGTAATATATTCCCATTTCAATCGAAAATTTTCGGTGATTGAGCTATTATATGTTTGGTTACTTTAAGACACGCGTAAAGTACAGTTTTTGTACAGTTTTTTAAAGCCTTTTTAAAATTAAGACACATGTTCCTTGCTAGAAAGAAAAAGCTCTTGCAAGCTTATGGTCGTCGATTCTGTTCATGCTTCTATCAGATGTTATCTTCTTTCTTGCAAGCATAGTTTTCTCGGTGCTTTCTCTGCTACCTGGTGGATGATTTACATCATCCGACATTGTTTCTTTGTTATCGAAAATTGCCTGATGTAAAGACCCGCGAAACTTTCAAATAATTCGGTAGTAACAATTTTAATAAGTACTGTTGCTTGAAAATATTTCGTTATCGAATTTTCGGCACCAGCTGACAAAAACATCATAGTCAAGGAGAATGAAGGGAGTTGCGACGATTGTACCCAGAATATTCTGTTCAATTATTCATCCTTATCATCGGCGCTCTTGAAGGTGCCAAGCTTTCTCTAGTTAATAAGCTAAAAAGCATCCCTGCGTTTAAACAATATGCTAAAACTCATGCGGGAAAAATGCAGAAGGCGGTCGTCCTTGGGTCGCTCCGTGTCCTCAGAGTGGTTGCCGGGTCGTCGTATTGATTCCGTCACAGACTGTAACCGCCTATTTCACGGTAGTGAGACGTGGTTATGGCTGAA
>JAAAKG020136006.1:0-13343 GCA_010014905.2 Druon quercuslanigerum | reverse complement strand
GGGTTGGGGGACCACAGAAACACCAGTGCGGGCCAGGTAGTCGCCGATGAGGAACGCAGAATGACTGGGCGCGTTGTTATGGTGAAGCTTCCAGACTTCGCGAGCTTCGACGTCGAGAAAAAACAGAGTCCACGAGAACGCACCTCCTCTAGATTCAAAAGCTCGCAGCACACTGCTACCGGTGCGGCTCGTTTCCCAAGACCCCCCTCCACCTCCTGGCACAAACCGCGCGTTGCTAGCTAGCACAGTCTCTTTAAAAATGAATGGATCTCATTACTTTTCGGACAAACCCTGTGTGTCTTGTTTGGGACCCAGCGAGTCAATTTTGCTAAAACGCATAAATAATATACGAACGTACTCTTAATAAATGATAGAAACGTAAAAAGATGTAATCCTTTGTTTACCTTGCAGAGTTAGGTTTCCAGTTCGACTGTTTACCGAATGGCGACCCTATACCTGGTGTTCATCGTGGCAACCCTTCTTATCCTTCTTCTGAGAGACGACGTTCACCTCCGAGGTTTCTCTGCCCTGCCGATCCTTCCCTTCGTGTCAGGTCAAGGTCTCCCTCTGACAGATGTATTGGTCGACCTATCAGAATTTCTTCTTCTGTCGGCGGACAAGGATATAATCTTGAAAATCTCGAATTAATTCGTCTTATTCCTAATAAAAATCAGAACCGAGTATTCGTACTTCGAAGATACACTTTTCCTGCCAATAAACCAATTACATTACGCGTAGGAAATAGTAAATATTCACCCATTCCGAACCAAGAACATATTGTTTTGTCAACATCTGATGGTGACGTCGTTGCTATATTGGAAAGTAGTGATTATCTTGCTGGTTTATATGGCTGCAGCGGTAAAAAGCAGGTTAAAGTAAACATGGAAAGCGGCTTCTTTAAACCAATGACCCCACAAGAAACCGCTGAAACTCCAGTAGGTGCCAACCGCCAACTTGTGGTGAATTTTAGTGTAGAGTGTATAAACGATAATCCCACACATGGTAGCTTAAATTAAAAGAAAGAGCGAACCCTAAAATTAGTAGTATTTTCAATTGGAAGTGCCCATAAAATTTATTTTAAAGTTATATGATTTCAGGGCTGTAATCTTTTGTCGATGCTACAGCAAGTCTTTTTGTGAAAACTAATAAAAACATAAATTTAACTCCCTTTGGAAAATAGTTTCCGAGGAGACCACATACATAGAAAAAACTAGGGGCTAACTAAAGTTATGGCTTCATTAAAATTTGGTACCTTTTAGAACTTGATCTTCAATAGAAACCTCTAGTGAGCCAAAGCTTGTATATGAATACGCTTTTATGTTTACAAGTTGGCTACACAATCTAAAAATTATATTTATCAAGTTATTAATATCTTGTACTTTAGTTATCTTTATTAAAATATTTTCGTCGGAGTTCTAGTATATGTATAATAGATATATCTATTAGATATATTTTTCAACAGAGCCTAAAGATCATAATTGTAAAGAGCCAAAAGATATAGCGTCACTATTTTAACAATTACTATTTTGAATATTAAACTGCGAAGATACTAAGTTTATTGAAATATAATAATAAATGATTAAATAATTATAGTTATACGAAAAAGAAATTTTTTCATTATCCCTAGAAAATACTGAGAAGTTTACAAAACAAATTAAGAGATAAAACGATAAATTCGTATTCTATTGTAAATTGGTATTTTCGCCAAGCACTACATTAAAATAAAAGTTATGTTATTTAAGCTGCTGGTTATTGCAACAACGGGGTTATTACTTAATTTTTGAGGGTAATTTTTTCCTGATTTTAATCTGCTATCGTAAATATTAATCTTTAAAATTCTAAATGGCAAGTATTGTTTTTAGTATCTTTGTAATTAATATGGAATAAGTATTTCTTCGTATCTCCGCGTCAATAATACTATTTTATCAGTTATATCCTAGATTGTCATCGAACCCTTATCCCGAACCCGACAGTTTCGGTGGCAGCACATGTACTGAGAAACATGGAGAGGGCTGTATATGACCACCGGTCGGTTTCGGACCACGCTACCCTACAGATACAAGGAAACCTCAGAACTTGAAGTTAATTGTGAAATGCGGTTGTGATAGTACTTTAAGCCAAAGCACGTACAAGCAAAAGAAAGAAGATCCAAAAATTGTGGATAATAGTATCCTTGCGGTTTCAATAGTATTACTGCGACCTTATTCAGAAGATTCGATAAATAATAGATCAACTAATAGCGTAAATGACATGGATAGGCTTGAAGTTAGTGGAAAGATTTTATGAAACATTTTCCTTTACCAACTGGACAGTTTTCAGAGAAAGCAGGTGAATCTCGGAATAAAGACTAAAGAAATATTCAACAATTGAATTCACGGAAGCTGTCTTCTATAGGTACAACACTGATTTAGCACACAAACTGTCAATGTGTTCGGATCCATGTATCAGTTACGAAAGAAGAAATATTTCTAAAATCTGAAATTCTACAAAAAGAACTTGTTTTTCTGCGTTTATTACCAATCTCATTTACAGACATGAATCTTTCCTAAATTGGAGGTTTACCTACCAAATCAGTTTTTAGGAATATTCGTAGCCAGTATAGCGATTAAAGACAATTAAGATTTGATAAAAACTTAAATTTGAATATTTTGTTACGAGAATTATTAAAAATAATGGTTATTGTTAACTTCTCAAAAATTTTTGTGACTAGCAGTCATTCTTTTAACAGCTTAAAATATTTCCAGTGCTCCAGTGCCAACATAAAGTTCACATAAGCACTTATTAAAATTTATGAAATTGTTATGCACAGAATTTCAGTTTTTCCAATACATTGAGTAAGAAAAATATTATTAAAAAATAGAGAAGACAAAATTTTTGATCGTCCAACTTAAATTAAAGGCTCTGGACATTTTTGAACGAAAGAATTGCATTTCCTCCCACTGTGTGTCGTTGCGTGATTTCTTAAAAACATTAAATTCAGAATGACTAAATTCAGGTTCGCCTTTATTTTAATTTTCAACCTATTAGTTTAATTTTGTACCTTAAAGGACGTATTCTTCACAAAATACATTATTTTTATAGAAGTTCTTAAACTTTAAACCATTTTCAGTAATTTTTTACTAAATAGTGGAATTTTCAAACTTAAACAAAAATATTGGTTAACAAAAATGGATTGATTGGACAAATCAAATTTCAATTCTTTAAATCTAATTTTCTGCGAAACATTTGAATTTTTACCACAAAATTATTAAATTCTCTACCAAATCATTGAATTTTCAACTAAGTTTTAATGATATGTTGCTGAAAGGATAATGATATACTTAACTCATGTTAGAAAAATTTGCGCCGTCGTTTAGACTGATTTATGAAATATAAATATCTCAAACGAATACGGTTAACAGAAGTGTAATCTAAGAGCTAACAACTACAGTAAACATTATATACGCTTATGAGACACCAAAATAAGATTTAGTTAAACTCTCAACCCAGTTCTTCTTAATTATGTTAAATAGTTTCTGTCTACTTTGAAAGAATGAGAACAACATATACTTTGACCTTATACTTGGCAGCTTTTCTGAACTCTATGGGTGAATATAATAATATAATAAATCTAAAAAAATTCATATTTTTAATCTTTCTGCAAATAAGAATTTGTCTAGCGTATTCTGCAACGTGAAATTGACTGAAATATGGGGTTCGGGTTTTTTTAATACACAGTTCGTTATCGGATAATACTCACATAATTTTTTATAAAATCTTATGTCGTCTCATATAAGAAAGATTCTAGAAGGATTAGGAAAGTAGACATAACATCGCAAAAAATACAATTGAAAAGTTTCAGCGATTTATAAGAATATTTTGATGTCATCTATGGAAAGCACACAACAATTTATCTTGCTTATAAATCTCCTCTAAAACAGACTCAACTATTGTAGATCAATTTAAACTTATTTAACGCCGTTTCAAAGAAAGCAACTGGCAGCTAGGATTCGCCATGTTTTATCAAATTAAACTAAGTTAAACGATAGTAGATAGCGCTGCTGTCGTAATTTTTGCTACTTTTCCAATAAAAGTTGAGCGATTAGGAGGCGAAATATTATCCAGACAAAGTTAAAACTGAAAAATTATCTTTGATTCGGTGAAATTTACGGGACAGAGTTAATTTTTTTCAACGACTTCTTGAGCATATATAGCATTCAGCATATTTAAAACTAACAATAACATTACGAGTGCAATAAAAAAAATTTTATTATGACGACGTGTCCAAATGGCAAGGTTCCATGTCGGAGATACCGAATGAAAGATACCTTCTTAGAATGGTCAAATGAAAAGGTTCCATCTCTGAGTGACCATATAAAAAGTCTAGATATTTTCAGTGCTATCTGGCACTTCTATCGATTTTTATTGTCATTTAACAACGTCAAATAAAATTTATGTCAAGAAAGTTTCAACGGCTGCCTCGAGCTATGAGCGAGATCAGATGGGACCAGAAAAATAAAACAGTAAATAAAATTCTCAAGCTTTGTGAATACACCAAACTTTTGCTCTTAGTCAATGTGTTTTCGGCCTTCCCAGAACTGCTGGCTCCTGCAGTGACTCAGGGAAAAGGGCGAGAGCGGGTTCGACAGTCGTCTTGATGGGACGGCAATGCCCGAGTACTGAGTTAAGTATATTGCGCAATGGCATGCATTTTAAGCAGAAAAGGTTCTGGCTGCCCTCACTGTGGACTTATTAATCCACCCGAATTTAGCCGAACGCTATTATAATTTCAACAACATTAGCTCTTAGCGGGCGCACTCTTTTTTTTTCTTTGAGTGACGGCTTGTCGTCAATTTTGACGTGATTCCTGCATATTCAAAATAATTGTTTTTTCTTTACTTAAATGTTCGCAAATTGCTAGAAGGGTGTAAAAAAATTATGTATCTTAGTACTTAAAAAATTATTATAATCACGTCAACAATGAAGCACGCAATGCTCCAAAAAATGAAACTAAAATTCAATTGACCTATTCGTGAAGTTTAGTATCCTGACCCTTGAAAGTGTCGCAGACCGTCTCAAACACAGAACCGCAGATATAATCGGATTTGAGTGGATTGGATTACTGCAGACAGATTAGAGTTGATTTCGGTAGATTGAATTGGAGTTGAGTTAAGTGAATCAGCGTGAAGTGGCATTAATTGGATAAGAGTAGATTGGATTATATTGGAGTGATGAATTTGATTATTATTACTGTAGATTGGATAGGATAGGATTGGATAGGTGTAGATTGTAGTGGATTTGATTGTAAATGCGTTCAGTGGATTATCGTGGATTAACGTGGAATGTAATTAATTGGTTTAGAGTGGATTTGAGTTAAATTGAGTTAGGTATTAATTGTATTGAAGTGGACTGAAATTGAGTTAAGTTGACTAGAGTGGAGCAGAGTGGATTAGAGTGGGATGCAGTGGATTCGACTTAATTAGCTTTGATTAGTTAGTTCAATCGAGTAAAGTGTACTGAATTCGATTTGACTGAGTTCAATTAGATCGAAGTTAACTGGAATGGATTGGAATGAATTAGATTGGAATTAAATTGATTTAAGTTGATTGGACTGTAGTGGAGTTGAGTGGGTGGTCCTAAAGTAAATTAGAATCAATTCGATTGAAGTCGATTGGATTGGAATTAAGAAGTGTGGATTGTAGTGAAATGGCTTGCATTGGCGATAATACCTCAACAAACATAACCTAACCTAATCTGGCCTTATATAACCCTTATCTTCCATCGCAGATACTACTATTCCGTCAAAAAAGTAAATGTTAAAACAGAAATTATTGTCATCAATGTCTGGAAATTCAAATTAACATTCAAAGTTTGGTTTTACGGTCATCATTTGTGAACCTTACTTGGTAATTTGTATCTCATACTTGTTCATATTTTATTGTTACTTCGAGGAGATCTTGCATTTTTTAAGTTACTTTTTCAGCGGTCACCATAATAACTCGTGCTTGCCATATATCCATTCTGAAGCGGTCCATGTTCTTAGAGTTACAGTTTACTATATGAAATTGACAATTTTTTGTATGCTCTGATTAAATCTAAATTGACGACATGTAAAGAAATTGACTAAATGTCTTCAGTCCGATTGCTTTCCACTATATCGTGTCCTTTTCTCTTCAAAGGATCGATGCAAAGGGTTTCGCCTTCTTTTCGTCCCGTTTACAACAATTTCTTTTTTCAGCATCAAAAAAAACTCAGCCATCATGACATCATCTTATCTACCCTGAAACCGTCGTTCCATGACTGTTATATCTCGATGGAACCGTTCGTAAAAATCGTAAAAGAGAGACTATGAAACAGGATATTTCATGCTAATTTTGTTGTAAATTTATTCTTTATCGTGTTAAAATTTACCTTTTTGACGGAATAGTAGAATTTGCGATGAAATGGTTATATAAGGTCAGGTGAGATTGGGTTAGGTGAATTTAGGTCAGGTTAGGTGAGTTAAAGTTAGATCACGTCAATTGTAAGAATGAGACTCCGCAGATATAGGCTTTCCAACAACAACAAAATCATCCTTCAAGGCAGTATATCACAATTTAATATCATTTTATTGAGTTTTTTTTAGATTAGTTTTCAAGGACAACGTGTGGGATCAATTCTGATAGCTAATTCACATTCAGTGCACTGAAAGTCATAAGAATTCATATGCCACATTACCGCAACAGGAGATACTAAGATTTTTGAGTTTTTACGGTTAGGGTGAAGCACTGACGTGTAGAGTAAATTCTGACATCGGATTCGGATTCAGCGCGTCAAAATCCATAGGCAAACACATTTCGCGTCCCCTGATCACGACAGTTTTTTTTTGTGTGGCTGTGTAATAAATGAACGTACTCTTAATAAATGGTAGGAGTGTAAAATATGTAAGCTTTTGTTTCTTCTTGCAGAGATAAGTACCCAGTTTGAGTGTTTACCGAATGGGGATCCTATTCCTGGAATTCCTCGTAGCAGACCTTCTTCCTCTCTTGCTGATAGACCACATTCACCTGAGAAGTCTTTTCCCCCTGCCGAGCCTCCTGTTCGTGTAAGGTCCAGGTCTGACGCTGCCAGGTGTATTGCTTCACCTACCAGAATTACTTCTTCTGACGGACATGGATATGATTTAAAAAAACTTGAATCTATTCGTCTTACTCCTATGGCGAATCCGAACCGACTATTCATACTTCGAAGATACACTTTTCCTACCAATAAACCAATCAAATTACTCTTAGCAAATAGTAGATATTCACCCATTCCGCACCGTGAGCAAATTGTATTATCAACAACCGATGGTGAAGTCTTTGCAATATTGGAAAAAAGTAATTATCTTGCTGGTTTATATGGTTGTAGAGGTAACAAAAGGGTGAAAGTTAACATGGAAAGAGGTACCTTTACCCCAATGACCTCACAAGAAACCGCTGAAACTCCAGTCGGTGGCCGCCGCAAAATTGTGATGAATTTTAGAATAGAGCGATTGTGAAGGTTCCTTTTCAGCAGAAGAGGTTCCTCTTGTTTGTAGCTCTTTTGGAAGCAAAACTTGTTTCTACTAGAAACCCTAGTTTTTTCTGTGTATGATATATTTATACTGATTTAGCTTAAAAAATGAGTATTAAACTCTAAAGTAACAAGTGTATTCAAATATAATTATAAATAATTAAAAAATTGTTCTTATACTTTTTTTATTACTTTAAAAAAATCGGATTGGATGGATACAATCTTTGTATCCAAAAAGATCTAAAATATGGTTGTTTATCATTTTTGGCCAAACGCCTAGTTTTTATTTTACTTATAAAAAGTAACATTATACAATAAAAACTCATTATGTGGAAAACGACACGAGGTACTGTATTTTTTTTTTCGTGGATACGCACTAAAAGTAAGCATATCGGAACTTTTGGCTTATTTGGACTCTTGTTTGACATGTGAAAAATTGAAAAAATGAACACCGCCAGTATTTCGGGCTTTTTGGGTTCTAAAAACTGAAAGAATTAATTTTCAATAGAAAACTGTCTCCTAAAAATAACCTTTCAAATAATTGCAAATATTACCCCTACACTTTAAAAAACCACAAAGAAAACGACATGAAATAAGTACGAGAAAAAATATACCGTAGATCTGCTGAGAAATCTCCAAAAGAAAAAGAATCATACTATTCACCCTCGAAAAACTCTAAACTATACCGACTACCCCACAGAAATAATGAAAAAACAAATAAAAAACACCCTTGACGAACTTAAAAAAACCATGCTCACATAACTTAAACTAGAAAAACCCCATCAAGATTTCGATTAAAAATAATTACTCTGTCACCCTGCATCAAATACAGCCTTTTTAGCGTCCGCTTGACTTAAAAACTGACTTTTCAACTTCTTTCTGGCAGCTCTCGACAATATAGTTTGCCGTGATTTTTCCGTTTGGTTTAACTTCTGGCATTAGTTTTGCGAGAGTAATTCATAGATGGCTTTCCACGCTTAGATTCCGAAGTATGATCCAAGGCTCCTTCGGTAGTTTTCATTTTCATAGGGGAACATGCTTTTTCCAGATGGGTTGTTGGCAAATGCCTCTCATCATTTGATTAATTATTATTTTTGTGAGAACTTACATTGTTCGCATGAATATCTAGGGGAATATTTTGTCAAACTCTGCGGAACGCTTTTTTTAAAGATAAGGCTATTTTATTATCAGATGTCGCCCGGTATCCTAGAAATACTGTATAGGTCACCACGCTCTGGTGATATTCAGTTATCGACACAGTAGTTCACGTCTTTGCTGAGGAAGCCATTTTATAAATAAACAGACAACCGGTTTTTCCTGCCTGGTCAAGTTTACGCCGCTGCTTCTATCCTAATACCCACAAAATCTTACCCATCGGGGTCGTCCACGTTGCGACTTCGGGGTCGTCTCTACTCACCGAGGCCACGTCCGAACTTAAATTCTCCTCGGACAGGAAAATTAATTACCCACTGTAAGAGTTGTTTAAGCTTTGGATATTATATTTGCTAATTTTAACAGTATTAGTAGCAAATCTTCAAGTCCCATTGTTTCTCAGGATAGGAACAATCATGCTCCAGCAAAATTCTTATATTAGAATTGGGATCGCACAACATTTACGTTTCTAAAAGTAATACTAGAATGGTCAATGCAAACTAACTCAGAGTAGATCCCTTAAACACCAACGATTTCTAGGTTTTGATCTAAATCCAGGATTGGTGGATTCTAAGTAGCGTTTCGAATGCTAGCAAATCTTCTAAAATATGCCGTCCACTGAAATAGCGAACTAGCTTGTATTTTCTTCATTTAATTTTTAGGTAGACACGTTCTCCTGATTTAAAAGGTTTGGAATTTGATTTTCGATTGTAGAATTTGTTAGAACGTTCGTTAGCTATTTGGCGCCTCAATTTGGCAAATACGTGAACCTTTTCGAGTTTAAGGAAAGGGGTTTTGAGGTATCGCAGATAAGTATCCTCTTGTGATGACAGGGTAAAAATGTTCGGTATAATTTTTTTCTGCGGCAGTCTTAGATGTAAAGGGCGAAACAAATTCATTCGTAGAAGCTAGTGTTCTAACAAAACGTTGACAAGCGGAGCTAATCATACCAGTTGGTAGCACTCTCGAGTTGTTTGAGGTACTCAACTGATGTTTGCTGTCTTCTTTCCAACGATCCTTGTCATTGATGATGATAGGCTGTTAAACTGCTCCGCTAGAATCAATGCGATGGTAGCGCAATTTGTTTTTTTGGTGGAAGTGTATCAGAATACTTCGAAAGTTCGATTTAATCTTTAGATTGTGGTTGTTCCCTTTTAAACCATCCATAAATGTGTCCACTCTTTGTACCATTTTTTTAGGTCATAATTTGTAGAAGAAGATACTATTCTGTGCACAACGACTTTAGACCTATTTTAATCTATGTTGATCTAAATTGATATAAATCTCTTTCCATGAGATTATTCAACCCCCGAGCATTTCATACATTCAGTCTACATTCAGCGTATGACACACTAACTTTACCGGATGCACGCCGTTGATCAACCAATATTTAAATCCATTCTGAGAATGTCCTACTATTTATATTATTAATTATTTAAAGTGTACAGCGCGCTGCGAACTTGATACGAGAAATAAATTTTGCGAGCAAAAATAATGTCCAAGGTAATTGGCCAGTCGTCCTAAGGTGGAGGGTGTAGTTATAACATCAGGCCCACCAAACTTTGGCCGATGGCGGGAGAGTGTAGAAATAAAGCTGGAAGCGAAAGTGTCATAGTTGGCTTGTGTACTATACTCTGAGGGGGGAAGCAGTCTTTAGCAGTTGAGCAAGAAAAAAAGAAAAAAAATTTCCCAAGTTTCATATAATATTATCTATTCACCCACGACAAAAAATTTCAATTATAAGCTGTTCTAATTAATCCACTTTGTTTTATATTAGACGCGAATTTAAAAATTTCGCTTAATTTGTATAAGTGGAATTTTTAGTAATAAGAGTGCAAAGTATTCAGAAAGATTGTTAAGTCAATGACAACAAAATTGTATTCAAAATGTCGAAGTTTCAAGGATAGAAGAGGATAATTGGAAGTTCAATAATTCGAATTTCACGCTATTTCTAGTATAACTTCCGTGATCCGTAGTAGGTTGTAAGTAACTAACATACTCTGAAAAATTCATATTTATAATCTAGGCAGTGTGACGTGATTGACCCTTCGTGGTAAGGGTGAGGTTGACGTGTAATGCAGAGGTGGTTCTGCTAATATAATTAAAGGCTGTGTGCTCGTGTAGCTCTGTGGTAAATAGGACTGAGACCTCAAAGCTTTTAAAAGTATGGAAAAGGTGACGTATGAAGTACTATCTCTAAGTGAAAAAGTAAAACTGTTTCAATGTGTCGAGAAAGGAGTTAAAAGGAAGGGCATTGCTGCTGTTTTCAGAATACGAGCTAACTCTCTAACTAACATTTTTAAGGACAAGGATAAGATCTTGTCTGCTGCTAAAAATTCTTGTTTCCAACCGAATCGGAAACGCGTGAACACATCTCGCTTACCATTATTAGAAACATCGATGGTGAAATGGATGAAATCCGCTCGAAACCAGAATATTTCCTTATTTGTTCCTATTGTCCAAGAAAAGTTTAAGAATCGGAATGGAATCGTATACAGGACATTAAGGAGTGAAAGTTCTTCTGTTTCGCAGGAAGAGTGCGAAAAATTCCACACTGACATTTTGCCTCATTTTCAGGCTATGTATGTAACAGAGGATATCTTCTATGTCGACACGATGGTTTAAGGGAGTCAAGTCCTTACCAGTATTTTACGAGAATAATCAAAGTTATTGCATGACTAGTTCAATATATGAAAACTGACTTCATAAAATTGATCGTAAATTCCATAGACCAAATCGAAAATTTCTTTTATTTGTGGAGAATCGTCTAGCTCATCCGAAAGTTTTGTTTAAAACACGAAAAGCCATAAAAGTGGTATACTTACCACCTAATTTGACTTCAAAATTGCAACCAATGGATCATGGAATTATCAAGAACCTTAAAGTCAGTTACCGAGAGAGAATCATAAAAAGATTGCTCAACGCTTCGGATGAGAAAAGGCGGGTACCTGATTCAAATTTGTAGGATGCTGTTTCCGATTTCAGTAAAGCTTATGGCTGATGCTTTTAATGAAGCAATTACAAATTGCTATCGAAAGGCTGGCTTAATGAAAGCTAAAGCTGAAAATTCCGTGATGCAAGAAGAAGACTAAAATTCTATGGATGGTATTTCTGAAGAGTGGAATGATCTACAAAGGAGATTAGGATTCTCAGATATAAACTTTAAAGATTTTATTGATATGGACACCAATTTAATAACTGATAAAGTACCTACGGATAGTTAGATATTGGATAGAGTGAAGAAATAAGAACCTATGATATCTGATGACGAGAATGATGTCGAGGATCTAGGTGCACCACCACTAAAGAAATTCAGAGATGTTAAATTTGGTACAGCAACTTTTAGGAGGTTTGTTTCTGAACAAAGTGATGTGCCAGATACTATCTATGCTATTTTAGACTTGATTAAAAACATTCTCGAGGCAAAAACTTGCATCAAACTGAAGAAAAGTACTAATTTTATTTATAATTCAGCTATTTGCAGCATACCAGAAAGCCCTTTTTAGGGCCAAGACATTTTTCTTACAAAGGATCACTTGGTTTTTTCCCATTAAATTTATACACAACAAAAAGTTTCACACAGCCCTCACCGGAAATAATTTTACATTTAAGAGAAATTTATATTTATGCTATGTGGGTTCTAGGTGGACAAAGCGTGAACTCACAATGATGCACGCAACTGCAGTTTTTCCAGGTGCACAATCATTGCCTCGCTTGGCCTTCACCTGATGGGTGTGTTCCGATCACCATCCATTTTTCTCAAAATTACGGACCGCTGATATATCTATCGAACTTAGCTTTTCTTTGATTTATTTATATGCAGGTGTCTTCTCCTTATCTAAATTGTTTCGGATTTGGTTTTCGATCGTAGAATTTTTTAGAGCAATCCTTAGCTGTTTGGAGTCTCTCTTTGGTTAGTACCTGATAAGTGTCGTCTTGTGGAGACAGGGTGAAACTGTTGGGCATTTCTACAGCAGACTCAGATGTTAAGGATGGAAAGATTTGATTGTGAAAGCTATTATACTAAGAGAACGCTGCGAAGCGGAGCTTATATCTCCAGTTTGAAGCACTATCGAATTGTTTGAGGTATTTTACCAACCTTTGATGGCTCCCCTCCAAAGACCTTGGCCTTTGAGGATGATAGGCTATAAAATAAATCTGTTTGATTATGAATATTGCACAAAAGGTTTTCGTGCACTGCTTGATCCAATCCAAACTTTGGTGAAACTGTTTCACTCGAGCCACGCACAGCACAGGATGGAAACCCCTTGATGGGTCCCAACATACCGTTAGACGAAACGGTCCTCCTGGAGAAAGCCTTACTAGTGAGAAATTAGTCGGTAATGAATGTGGGAATTGCTCTCTCTCTCTCTGCAACCTGCGCCACTATATAAAAACTAAGCCAACGCCATCTCTGTCGGGCATATCAACTATTTTTATACCTCTCAATGCCTCTTGGCCCGCTAACCCTAGTTCTTGACTATGCCATTTTTACCTATAGGAGTTGACTTAGCCCAGTGGTCGGCAAACTTTTTGCTGAGTTTTCAGGTATGGTCAGGCCAGTCCCGACTTAATTTTTTCTACTACTTTTCGGTCTATTCATGGATCTCAGTGTGAGTGAGCTTAATCCAGAAAGGGTCTTGTGACCACAGGCATGTCAAAGTAAGAAAGGTTAAAAA
>JAAAKG020136005.1:0-13345 GCA_010014905.2 Druon quercuslanigerum | reverse complement strand
TCTATTGTCTTGAATTTAGCTCTATAATTTAAAAAAATGAATCGAAACCCTGTAAAAAAAGAAGAGAAGATAGGGTCAAAATTCGCATTTTTAACTTTTTTCCAATTTAAGGGGGAAAGGGGATAAAAAAGGGGAAATACTGTAAGTCCTGCATAATTAAATGATTTAAATTGAAAATCAGAAATATTTTCTTACCTAAATCTATCGTTCCATATGGCTCGAGGGACATGGTCAAGAGTTATAACTTCCTTGACGGTTTTTTGTAAAAGGTCCCAGGTTTCAATAAAATCGACTCTCTTCGGTTTAAGAGACATTCTGATCTTTTAGCACTGCCTACCCGACAGTCTAAACTTATTTTTTATTAAACTACAAAATTATGATATCCAGGAATAAGCTTTCACCTGGAACAGAGAGCGACAAAAAATATGAAATGTAGAAATTAAAAATGAAAAAGAAACAAATTTCTTTAAAAAATATTTTTGATTCATCCGAATTCTTTCAAATTCTTCTGAATTAATTTTATACTGATTAGATTCAATTTTTTCTAATCCAATAGATTCCTTTAAATCGATTTGATTTCTTCTGAATCCATTTCAATTCTAATATATTAGAAGTTTGTTAATACAACATTTTAAAATTAAGCTATAATTAAGACATATTAAGCTAGTTAACTATATTAAAATAGTTGAATTTTTAATCTAAAGATTTTTTTTTCTTAAAAAGGCAAATCTACATTAAAGTAGATTAATTATGAAGCAAATAGTTCAATTTTAAATCAAAAAGATGAATTTTCAATAAAGAAGATTGAATGTCTATAAAAGAAGTTACGTTTTTGACAAGAACTGGGATAGGAATATTTTCAGTTAAAAAAATTATTGTTCAATAAAAAAAAATTTTTAAACAAAGAAATTAATTTTGAACCCAAAAGATTATGTTTTAACTAAAATAATGAATCTTAACCCAACAAAATGAATTAACCCTATACAATTTTATCAACTGAAAAATTAACTATTTCATTTTTTTATCGAAAATTTATCTGTTGGGTTGAAAAATTGAACTATTTGCTTGAAAAATCATTGATTTTGTCGAAAATTATCTTTTTTTTGGTATAAAATTTATCTTTTCGGATATAAATTCAACTATTGGGTTAAAAATTTAAATTTTTTGTTAAAGATTCACTATTTAAGTTAAAAATTAAATTCTGTGCATACAAATTTAACTACTTTTTTGAAAATTCATTTTTCGTATGTTGAAAATAAATTTTTTTAACTTAAAATTTAATTATTCCATGTTTGGTTCAATATTTATCTTCTCCAGTTCAAAATTCATTTATTTGGGTCAAAATTAGTATTTTTTCATCGAAAATTCCTATTTTTGTCCTTTTTTTGGTGAAAAATATTAATTTATTTAATTAAGTTATTTAATTTAATAACTTCTAGAAATTTTATCTTTCCGGGCTATCAATTTTTTTATTGAGAATTCAATTCTTTTTGTAGAAATTTTGGCTAGAAAATTAAATAATTTGTTTATGAACTAAAGAATGTTATTTTTATTGAAAATTCAAATCTTTCTACAGAAATTACATTACCACTTCATTTTTGTGTTCAAAAAATTGTATTCAACAAATTGGTTCGAAGTTATTTTTTTGGTTGATAATTCATCAATTTAGTTGAAAATTCATCAATTTAGTTGAAAATTCATCTCTTTGTTTAAAAATTAACAAATCGCCTTTTTTTTATGAATTAAATTATTTTTTAATTAAAATAAAAATATTTCTTGATTGAAATATCAATTAAGTTATAAATTTATATCGTTCGATGACAATTTATCTTTTTTAGTAGAAAATTAATCTTCTGGGTTGAAAATTAATCTTTTTCGTGGAAAATTTAAATATTAAGTTAAAAATTGATCCATTTTGTGAAAATACAATATTTTTATTTGAAATATTAGTAATTTAAACCCTTTCAATTTGAATTTAATATTAATCTCTGCATTAATTTTATTTAAACGAATTTAATCCTCTATTATCGTGTAAAATCTCCTTATATTGCCTGTTTATGAAAAAAAATTTGCCCGTGAAACCTATTATCTATAAAATTATCAAATAAATCCTTCAGGAAATATTTTTATATGGTTAACATAAAAAGAATCTATTTGATTCCTATTGTCCTAAATTTATCTTCATAATTTTAAAAAAAATTAATCGAACCCCTCTAAAAAAATAGGAGAAGATAGGGTCAAAATTCACAATTTAATAATAAAATAATAATAAATTATTAAATAAAATAATAAAAATAATTCGACTGTTTTTTTTCTTCAAATTTATTTTTTTTGTTTCAAAATTTAATAATTTGTTTAAATTTTGTCTTTCTGAAATAACGAATTTTAATTTGATTGAAAATTCAAATCTTTCTTCAGAAATTTCATCATTTTTGGATCAAAATGGTGATTTATTATGTGATAGTGGTCTATATGGTTCAATATATTCATTGTATTGTTTAAATTGAAATAATTTTTTTTGAAAACCAAAACTTACTCAAAATTTTAACCCAATAATTGAATTCTTAATCCAAAGATTAATTTTTACTTAAAAAGACAAATTTATATTAAAATAGATTAATTATATACTAAATAGTTCAATTTTAAATCGAACAGATGAATTTTCAATAAAGAAGGTTGAATGTCTATCAAAGAAGATACATTTTTTACAAAAACTGGGATAGTTACATTTTCATTACATTACATTTTCATTAATTTTCAACCCAAAAGATTAATTTTTATGGAAAGAAATTAATTTTTAACTAAAATAATGAATCTTATCCAAAAAATGAAATAACCCTATGAAATTTTGTCAACTGAAAAATTAGCTATTCCATTTTTTTATGGACAATTTATCTGTTGGGTTGAAAAATTGAACTATTTCCTTGAAAAACCATTGATTTTCTGAAAAATTATCTTTTTTTGGTATAAAATTTATCTTTTGAGATATAAATTCAACTACTGAGTTCAAAGTTCACCTTTTTGGTTAAAGATTTATTATTTAAGTTAAAAATTAAATTCTGTGCACAAAAATTTAACTACTTTTTTGACAATTCATTTTTCGTGTTTTTTGCGTATAATTTACTTTTTCTATTAAAAATTTAAGAGTCCTATTTTTGGTCCAAATTTATCTTTTTGTTAAATATTCATCTCTTTTCTTGGAAATTGTTTTTTTTACAGAAAATTCAAATTTTGAGCTGAAAATACAACTATTCGATACAAGTTCTGTTACTTTTTGAAGACTCATTTTTTTTAGTTAAAAATTATTTCTTTGCTTAGTTTCGCATGAATTTTATTAAAATATTTTACATTAATTTCATTTCTATTGAATTCACCTGAATTTTTACAATTCCTCGAATTCGTTTCAAGTCACTTGATTTTTATTTTTAAATTGAAATTATCATAATTTTTTGGACTCATCTGAATTAATTCCAATTTTACTAAATTTAATTGACCTTTTGTTGGATCTTTGGAATTTTTTAATTCACTCTTGAATTCTATAAAATGGAAACCTTCGGATTCAACTAGATTTTTTTCAATTCATTGTATTATTTTAAAGCCAATTTCATTCTTTTAAATTTATTTTAATTATGCTAAATTTAATTAAATACTTGGTTAATTCTTGAATATCCTTCTGAATTTTTTTGAATTTCCTCCCTTTTTATAAATTCATTTTTTGGATTCTTTTAAAACCAATTGAATTCCCTTTGAATCAATTTTAATTCTTTAGAAAGAAACTCTTCGAAGTTCAACTGAATTAAAAAAATGTATTCTTTTAAAGTCACTTCAATTTTTCTGAATTTAGTTTCATTCTACAGAACTTAACTGAATTTTTCTTAATTTCTTCGATTCGTTTTAAAACTTTACAATCCTTTCAATTCTTCTGAATTTATTTTAGTTCAATTGAATTAAATTGTTTTTTTTTTAATTCTTATAAATTCACTTGATTTCTTTCAAATTCCATTATTGGATTCCATTTAATTCACTTGCATTCTTCTGAAATCTTCTAAATTTATTTCAATTCTACTGATTTCAATTTAATATTTGTTAATGCTTTTAAAATCATTTCAATTCTACTGAGTTCAAATTAAATTTTGTTGCTATTCATTTTTTGGATTCAGATATATTATATTTAATTTCTCAGGGCAAATTTTTATTCTACTGAGTTTAATTCTTGTTCATTCTTTGGATTTCTTTGAATCATTTTGAAATTTTCTTAATTCTGTAGATTCTTCTCAATTCATTTCAATTGTACTAAATTGAATTGCATTTTTATTAACTTATTCGATTTCTTTCATTGTACTTAAATGTTCTTAAATTTTGTCGATTTTTTCTAATTTTTCGAGTTTGACTTAAACTTTGTTTAATACCCTTGATTTTGTTTTTTAAATAAATTTTTTTAATTCTTTGGACTTTTATAAATCTACTTGTAATCGTTTAAAATAATTTAAATTAATATTTGTTAATACTTATAATTAAGTGAATGATCCTGAATTCTTTAGAATTTCCTTGAACTGAATTTTTATTAATTATTTGGATTATTCTCAATTCGTTTCAATTGTCGTGAATTTAATTTAGATTTCGTTAATTCTTGGAAAGCTCTATAATTATTCTAAATCATTTCAATTCTACTGAATACAAATTAATTTTTTTTAATACTTAGAATTGAATTAACCCCCAGAAACTCTTCAGAATTCCGTGAAACTATTTTTTATATTAATTTCTTGTATTCTTATACATTTTTCTGGAATTATTTTAATTATTTGGATTTTTCTCAATTTCAATTGTACTGGATTCAATTATATTTTTTATTATTTCGATTGCTTTAAATTTACTTGCAATATTTTAAATTATGGCGAGTTCTTTAGAATTAAGAAAAAAATCTAATTATTCCGGGATGTTACTTGAATTTTATTTAATACCGTTGAATTTTTTTAATTCTTTGGATTCTTATAAATTCACTTAAACTCTTTCAAAATTATTTCAGTTCTGCTGAATTCAAATTAATTTTTTTTAATACTTAAGATTGAATAAATCTCCCTGAATTCTTTAGAATTCCCTTAAATTGAATTTTTATTATTTCTTCGAATTCATTTTAATTCTACGGAATTTATATTAATTTTTGTAAATACTTATGATTGAATGAAATATGAATCCCTCTGAATTATTTAAAATCCCCTTTAACTACTTTTTTGTATTAATTTCTTGGACTTTTATTAATTTTTCTGGAATTTTGCTCCACTCTGTCCACTCTGTCCACTCTAAGGATTCCTTTGAATAATTAAAATTTTTTTAATTATTTGAATTCTTCTAAACTCATTTTAATTGTACTTGATTCAACTGGATTTTTGTTAACAAATTCTTTAGAACTTTTCAAAAATTATTTCTAACTTTTCTAAAATCATTTAAATTCTACTGAATTAAATTACAATTTTTATTAATACTTTAAATTAAAGGAGTTCTCCTGAATTCTTGAGAATTATGAATTCTTTGTATGATTCTGAATCCATTTAAATTCTTTAGAAATTCCTTTACCTTATTATTTTTCAATTATTTGGATTCTTTTGAATTGAGTTGAAATTTTTTTAATTCTTTCCAATTCATTAAAATTTTTAATCGTTGAATTCTTTGAATTGTCGAATTCAAGTGTAGGCATGAAAAATATTAAATTCATTTACAAACTGATGCGAAAATTTTCGTAAAGATAGAATTTTAATGATTTGAAAGTACTCGAGACGACGTTCATTACACGAAAATTCTAAAGAATTTTAACACATGCGTTTTGTGCAACGATGTTTAAAAATAAAATTGAAAACACATGCCATCACAGCCACTTATAATTCAGATCCAACTTTCTCTTTTTTCCGTGTCTTGGCATTATAATGCATTTTCTTTGGCAAATGACTTTTCTTTTTTTTTCCTCGCGTCTACTTGAAATCGAGAACGATTTGCGAGCCAGGTCAAGGTCACTATCGATAAAAATGAGAAAAAATATATTCAAGCGAAACAATTTAATACAGCATTCTCTTTTTCGGAGAGTTTACACCTTTTTTTTTAATTACGGATTCAAAATTCCTGATATATTTAAGTACTTTAAAAAAATGATTTTAAACATTCGAAAATTCAATATTAAAAAGATTCAATGCTTCACAATCTATTTCCTTATCAAATGAATAAACGGTGAAAACAGTCCTTAATTTATCAATTTGTTTATTCTACAAATTGGCATTACAAAAATAATTTCTCTCCTCTCAATAAATATCAATAAAAATTTTTATTTATTTTTTGATTGACTCGCAAAAATAGTTCTCCGCCATGGAGATTAAAAAATTGGAACTCATATAGCGAATTTATTTTCATTTTATGCAATGAAAAGTAAACTTCAAACTTTGAAATTGAAAAATTATTAATTTAAAATTAAAAATTAAATACAAGTGTTTAATTATGAATTTATTAAATTGCATAAATCTTGATGGAATCCAAAATTGTTTTTTAAAATCAATTATTATTATTTATTTTAATTTGTTTAATTTTGAAGAAATTCCAATTTTTCTTGTCAAATCTATTATTTTTCGATATTTTATGTTACAATTTTTAAACTATGTAATTATGAAAATTGCCTTGTAAAATCAACTATTAATACTCGAAAAACAGTTTAATTTTTATCTCTTAAATCTGCAAATTATTTCATTTTCAAGAAATTCACAATTGTCTTGTTAAATATATTATTTTTCAATTTTTAACGTTAAAATCTTTAAATTGTTTAATTACCAAGAAATTAAAAATTGTTTCGTACAATTATTATTAAATTTTTAACGTTAAAATTTGTGAATTGTATAATTTTTAAGAAATTAAAAATTGTCTGGTAAAATCAATTTTTAATACTCGAGCAACAATTTAACTTTTTAAGTTAAAAACTGTAAATTGTTTAATTTTGTAGAAATTATAAATTGTCTTGTAAAATCAGTTCTTAATACTCGAACAACAGTTTAATTTTTTAAATTAAAAACTTAAAATTGTTTAATTTTGTAGAAATAAAAAATTTTCTTGTAAAATCACTTTTTAATACTCAAGCAGTTCCATTTTTAACGTTAAAATCTTTAAAAAGTTTAATTTTAAAGAAATCCAAAATTGCTTTGTGAAATCAAATATTATTATTTAACTTTTATCTTTAAAATCTATAAATTGTTTAATTTTCAAGACATTCAAAATTGTCTAGTTAAATCTATTATTTTTCAATTTTTAACGTTAAAATTTTTTAATTATTTAATTATCAGGAAATTTAAAATTGTCTCGTACAATTATTATTAAATTTTTAACGTTAATATCTATGAATTCAATAATTTTTAAGAAATCAACAATTGCCTGGTAAAATCAATTTTTAATCCTCGAACAGTTCAATTTTTAACGCTAAAATCTGCGAAATGTTTAATTTTCAAGGAATTCAAAATTTTCTTGTAAAATTGATTATTTTTCCACTTTATCGTTAAAATCTGTAAATTGCTTAATTTTTTAGACATTGGAAATTGCCTTGTAAAGTACATTTTTAATAGTCAAACAGTTCCATTTTTAACATTAAAATATGTAAAATGTTCAATTTTGAAGGAATTAAAAATTGTTTTGTAAAATAAATTATTACTATTTAATTTTTAACATTAAAATCTTTATGTTATTTAATTTTGAACAAATTAAAAATTATCTTATATAATTAACTTGTAATATTTGAACAACAGTTCAATTTTTAACAATAAAATACGTCAATTGTTTAATTTCGTTTTATTTCTTGTAAAATAATTCTTAATTTTTTCCGTTAAAATCTGTAAATTGTATAATTTTTAAGAAATTAAAAATTGTCTGGTAAAATCAATTTTTAATACTCGAGCAACAATTTAGTTTTTTAAGTTAAAAACTGTAAATTGATTAATTTTGTAGAAATTATAAATAGTCTTGTAAAATCAGTTCTTAATACTCGAACAACAGTTTAATTTTTTTAATTAAAAACTTAAAATTGTTTAATTTTGTAGAAATAAAAATTTTTCTTGTAAAATCACTTTTTAATACTCAAGCAGTTCCATTTTTAACGTTAAAATCTGTAAAAAATTTAATTTTGAAGAAATCCAAAATTGCTTTGTGAAATCAATTATTATTATTTAACTTTTATCTTTAAAATCTATAAATTGTTTAATTTTCAAGAAATTCAAAAATTGTCTAGTTAAATCTATTATTCTTCAATTTTTAACGTTCAAATTTTTAAATTATTTAATTATTAGGAAATTTAAAATTGCCTTGTAAAATCATGATTAAATTTTTAACGTTAAAATCTGTGAATTGTATAATTTTTAAGAAATCAACAATTGTCTGGTAAAATCAATTTTTACTACTCAAACAGTTCAATTTTTAACGCTAAAATCTGCGAAATGTTTAATTTTCAAGGAATTCAAAATTTTCTTGTAAAATTTATTATTTTTCCACTTTATCGTTAAAATCTGTAAATTTCTTAATTTTTTAGTCATTGGAAATTGCCTTGAAAATTACATTTTTAATAGTCAAACAGTTCCATTTTTAACATTAAAATATGTAAAATGTTCAATTTTGAAGGAATTAAAAATTGTTTTGTAAAATAAATTATTACTATTTAATTTTTAACATTAAAATCTTTATGTTATTTAATTTTGAACAAATTAAAAATTATCTTATATAATTAACTTGTAATATTTGAACAACAGTTCAATTTTTAACAATAAAATACGTCAATTGTTTAATTTCGTTTTATTTCTTGTAAAATAATTATTCATTTTTTCCGTTAAAATCTGTATATTGCTTCATTTTAAAGAAATTAAAAATTGTCTTGTAAAATTAATTTTTTATACTCGAACAACAGTTTATATTTTATCTTTAAAATCAGTAAATTGTTTAATTTTCAAGAAAATCACAATTGCCTTGTTAAATCTATTATTTTTCAATTTTTAACGTTAAAATCTGTGAATTGTATAATTTTTAAGAAACTAAAAATTGTCTGGTAAAATAAATTTTTAATACTCGAACAACATTTTAATTTGTTAAGTTAAAAATTGTAAATTGTCTACATTATAAGAAATTATACATTTTCTGGTAAAATCACTTTTTACTACTCAAACAGTTCCATTTTTATCGTTAAAATCTGTAAAATGTTTAATTTTAAAGGAATCCAAAATTGTTTTGTAAAATCAATTATTATTATTTAACTGTTATCTTTAAAATCCTTAAAATTGTTTAATTTTGTAGAAATTAAAAAATTTCTATAAGATCAATTTTTAATACTCAAACTGTTTAATTTTTATATTTAACATCTGTAAATTGTTCAATTTTTAAAAAATTCCAATTTTTCTTATAAAATCTATTTTTTTTAAATTTTTTATGCTAAAATTTTTAAACTGTTTAATTATTAAAATTGTCTTGTAAAAAAATAATTCTTCTTTTTCAGGTTAAATCTGTAAATTGCTTCATTTGGAAGAAATTAAAAATTGTCTTGTAAAATCAATTTTTAATACTCGAACAACAGTTTAATTTTATCTTTAAAATCAGTAAATTGTTAAATCTTCAAGAAAATCACAATTGTCTTGTTAAATCTATTATTTTTCAATTTTTAACGTTAAAATATTTAAATTGTTCAATTATCAGGAAATTTTTCCTGTAAAATCATTAAATTTTTAACGTTAAAATCTGTGAATTGTATAATTTTTAGCAAATTAAAAATTGTTTTGTAAAATCAATTATTATTTTTTAATTTGCAACATTCAAGTCTTTAAATTGTTTAATTTTGAAGAAACTAAAAATTGTCTTGAAAAATCCATTTTTTAATACTCAAACTGTTCAATTTTCAACGTTCAAATCTGTAAAATGTTTAATTTTGAAGGAATCCAAAATTGCTTTGTAAAATCAATTATTATTATTTAACTTTTATCTTTAAAATCCTTAAATTGTTTCATTTTGTAGAAGTTAAATATTCTTTTGCAAAATCTATTATTTTTCAATTTTTAAACTGTTTAATTAGGAAAATTGTCTTCTAAAATAATTATTCTTTTTTTCCGGTAAAATCTGTAAATAGTTTCATTTTAAAGAAATTAAAAATTGCCTTGTAAAATCAATTTTTAATACACGAAATACAGTTTAATTTTAATCTTTAAAATCTGTAAATTGTTTAATTTTGAAGGAATTCCAATTTTTCTGGTAAAATCTATTATTTTTCAATTTTTTATGCTAAAATTTTTTAACTGTTTAATTATTTAAATTGTCTTGTAAAAAATTATTCTTCTTTTTCCGTTAAAATCTGTAAATTGTTTAATTTTTAAGAAATTAAAATTTGTCTTGTAAAATTAATTGTAAATACTCGAACAACAGTTAAATTTTTTATGTTACAAACTGTAAATTGTTTAATTCATAAGAAATTATGAATTTTCTTGTAAAATCCATTTTTAATGCTCCAACAGTTCCATTTTTAACATTAAAATATGCAAAATGTTTAATTTTGAAAGAATTCAAAATTGTCTCTGTAAAATCTATTATTTTTCCATTTTTAACGTTAAAATCTTTACATTGTTTAATTTTGAAGGAATTAAAATTTTGACGTAAAATCAATTTTTAATACTCGAAAAACAGTTCAATTTTTAACATTAAAACCCATTGACTCTCATTAGGTTATAAACCGGTTATAAACGATTTTGACATTGGAAAATAAGTTTAAAAATAGATTAAAACAAAGTACTTATATTTCGTAAACATATTTTATATTTACTTATTATTTAAACATTTTTTTTAATTCTTTAGATTCAGGAACTTTCAAATTCGGTAATTTTAAAAACTGCCAGGGATTTTATTATTCCGGAATTTTCCAATTTGGGAATTTAGAATTTTCGAAAATTTTAAAATTTCGGTAAGTTTATATTTCCAATATTTTCTTTTTTAGAATTTTACAATGTTGAGAATTTTATTTTTCAGGATGTTTCTATCGTTCCATTTATAGAAATTTATAGATGTATTTTGAAATCTTTAACTTTTCTTTAAAAAATAATGTTTCGACAACAAAAAATCCCTAAAAATTTTCCCAGGTAGCTTAAGAACTTTTTTGTATTACACTAAAACCTTTCAAAATGCTGCAAAGTTATTTAAAAAATACATACAAAATTTTTTATTTTATTTCGAACTTTTGAAAAATATACCTCTTGTTTCGAATATTATTAAATCTTTTCAAATTTAAAATGATTTGAATTTTTGTAAATGATTCCAATTTTTTATCGTGGAAATTTAAAAATCTTGAAAATCTTCCAGATAATTTTTCGACAATTTTTGAAATCTTTTGATTTCTTTTAAAATATTTTTTTATTATTCTCTTTAAATTATTTTTTTTCAAACAAAAAATAAATGAAAATTTCCCGAGGAATTTTATAAAAATGTCCCATTTTCTAAAAGCTTTTTTACTTTTTATTATTATTATTAATTTCTCAAAATAAAAGACCAGTGAAAATCTTCCCAGGAATTTTAAGAACCTTTTTTTATTGCTCAAAAACCTTGAAAAACTGCATAAATTTATTTTGCAATGTTGAAAAAAATGTTGCTTTAAATTTTTTGATCTTTTTTTTAAATTTTTAAATGTTATAATTCTTTTTTGACGAAATTTGCAAATCTTTCCAAATTTAAAAAATATTGTAAAATATTCTTTAAGAAAAAATAAAAAAATTCTTTATTATTTTTAAAACATTAAAAATTCTTAATAGGCTTAAAAATTGCTTTTTAATCAATATTGTTTATTTATTAAAAATAAAATCGTCAAATATTTTTATGACAGAAATTTTTTTAATGCACATGTTTTTAAATTTTGTTTTATTTGTTTACAATTTTCATACAATTGTTTATCGAGAATTCTCTATTTCGAATATTTTCTTTTACGGGAATTTAATAGTGTCGAAAATTTTATTATTTGGGATTTTTTTTATCGACCAATTTTTAGAAATCTTCTGAAATCTTGTTAACTTTTCTTTAGAAATTAATTTTTCAAATAAAAAATCATAAAAAGTTTTCTTTGGAATCTAAAGGAATTATTTTTAATATTCTGGAACCTTTAAAAATACTTGAAATCTTCAATTTTTCGTTCTAAATTTTCAAGAATATACATTTTGTTTTAAAATTTGTGACATTTTTAAAATTTAAAAATAGTTTTGAAATTTGTTAAAAGTTTTTAATGTCTTTTAAAATGATTTCAACTTTCCAGATTCTCTTTCGACAATTGTAGAAAAAATTTTAATGTTTTAAAATCATTAAAAATATTCCATCTGAATTAATTTTTCAAAATAAATCATTTTAAATTTTCCTATGAATTTTACAGGTATATTTTAATTAATTTTAAACATTTCAAAATTCTCCAAAAATTTAAGTTAAGAAACAAATATTCTTTCTTCAATAATTATAAATTTCAAATGCATTTAAAAATAATAATAATAATAATAATAATAAATAGCTGATTGAAAAACTATTTTTTAATTATTTAGAAAATTTAAAATATATTTTAATAATTTTTCTATACTTTCGCGAATTTTATATTTTAAATATTTTCTTTTTTGGGAATTTTACAGAGTTGAGAATGTTATTTTTTTCTTTCGTTCCCATTTTTAGAATTTTTGAGAACTCTTGAAATCGTTTCAACTTTTCTTTAAAAATTAATTTTTCAAACAAAAAAAATCATTTATAGTTTTCTCACGAATCTCTAATTTTTGTAAATTCTTAAACCTTTTTAAATCTTTGGAATCTGCGAGATTTTATTTTAAAATCTTTGAAAACATACAATTTGTTTTGAAATTTGTGACATTTTTGTCAAGTTTATAATTATTTAAATTTTTTTTAAAACTTTTAATTACCCTTTTAAAGGTTTTTCAATGTTTTTAAATCCCACAAATTTAAAGTAATTGCTTTAAAATTTATCAGATTCTGTTTCGAATATTTTGAAATGTTTTAAAATTTTTCGAAATATTCTATTCGAATTAATTTAAAACATATTTTTTGAAATTTTAAATTATTCTGGGGATTCTAATTTTCAGCAACTTTAAAATTTCGCAAACTTTCTTTAAATATTAATTTTTCAAAAAAAAAAAACCTTTCAAAATCCTTGAAATTTCAAAAATATACATTTTGTTTTAGATTTTGTGACATTTTTGACGAATTTAACATTATTTTTGGAATCTTTTTAAAACATTTAACTTCTTCTTCTTTATTCATAATGTGTCCCCTAAGGGTTTACATGACTTCCATTCCATACCACTTACATAATAAACAG
>JAAAKG020136004.1:0-36029 GCA_010014905.2 Druon quercuslanigerum | reverse complement strand
AATAAGCTACTTTGAACAACTTTTTAGAATAAATAATCAATTCAACGACAAATGTGGAGCTTATAAACAATATTTTTAATATTGATTAAATTAATTTAGTAATATCTTGTTATTTATTCAGGCAAAAAGTCAACATGTTAATGTGAATTTTATTTAAAAATAAAGAAAAATAAATTCTTCTGATTTACCACAATCGATTCTTGATTTTTAATGTATTCTAAAATTGTAATTAAATTGCAACATTTTATTTTAATAAACCCTATTGGGTTTTCATTGACCCAGTATTGGTTTCTGTTGTGTCCCAATTAAGGATATATCCCAAAATATTTGTGCCACTAATGGACGACTTGACTAACTTCAAAATATCCATTTGTATCAATTAACTATCAAACTGATAATATGTTTTTTGTTCTAATCAATTACATGAAAAAATTCTATTTATAAAAATAAAATTTCAGTGAATTTAGCGGATTTTAAGAGAAATGAGAAGAATTTGATGAAATTTATAAAAAATTAAAACTAAGTTTTAAAAAATCAAGTGAATTACAAACAGTTAAAAAATTGGAAAAAATTCATTGAATTGAGAAAGTTTAAAAAATTTTTGGCTAATACCAAATAAATTGCAACACATATTTAAAAATCTCTTCAAAACTTTGAAACCCTATGAATTCCTTCTTTTTTTGTGAATAAATTCTTTGATGGAATCTTTTAAAATACCGTAAAATATTTAAATCTTTAAAAATCCTTTGATATTTTTTGAAAGCTCTTGAAATTTTTTAAAACGCTTGAAAAAGCCCGATAATCATTTACAAAACCCTCAAGTATTTCAAACCATTTTAAATCCCATTAAATTACTTAAATAAAAAAAAAATTACATTGCAATATTCTAAAATATTACATGAATTATTTCAAATCCCTTGAGATTTTTAAAGCTCCTGAAAATGCAAAGTAATAAAACAAAAAAGGACCAAATAAAAAGATTTTTTTAGATGCAAAAAAAGTCATTTGAAGTAAGTAAAATTGAGTACATCTAGAAGAATGCAAATCAATTCAAAAGAATTAAAAAGAATCCACGATAAATGAACAAGAATTCAGGGCAATTTCCAAAAAATAATCTCCAATATTTTCAAATCAATAAATACCTACCAAACACATCAATTTTCTGAGTAAATTCTTTAAAATCCACTGAAATATTATAAAATCCCTGACACCCTATGAAATCTGCTATTTCCTTCAATGCTGAAAAATTTATTAAGATAGTTTCAAAGCTTTGAAAAACCCCTTACAATCATTGAAATACTCGAAAATCTTACAAAATACCGTGGTGTCTTTTAAAATATCTTAAAATCTTTTAGAATTTCCTAAAATATTTAAAATCCCTGGAAACTTCTAAAATATTTTGAAAATCTCTTAGAATTTCGAAAAATACCCGACAATCTTTAGAATCCCTAAAATATATTAAAACTTTTTTTAAATCTTTCAGAATACCCTGGAATATTTTTTTAAAAATCATTCAATAAGTGTCTGTGCAGCTGCGCAGATTATTTTTTACCGCTGCTTCCTACAAAACTTCCCTGATTTTCGCTATTTTTTTTAAACGCCTGACTCTTGAACACTTTGATCTTATCATACATTTTTTTAAAGTTCCATTATGTACTTCAACAAGCTTACCATAGAGACAAAGTGCCATAGGAAAAATGCATAAAAATGACAAAATAAATTGAAAAAAAACCTTTAAAATCATTTTTTCTTCTAGTGCAGAGTGTGGTAGTAAATGAGACTTATTGATTGATTTAAAAAATTGCCGAAAATATATATTACCGAATTATGAAATTTCCCAAATTTCAAATATAGCGACAAGATTTTTAATTAACAAAAAATAAAAACCCGAATTTAAAAATATCCGAAAATAAAATTTACCGACTTCGAGACCAAATTATAAAATAAACGAATGATTAAATTTCTACAAATATTTAACTTAAATATTTAATTTAAAACATAGTTAACTGATTATTAATTTATGAGCATTTTATAAAATGATAAATAAGAAAAACAATTTAAATAGCCATAAATTAATAATTTATTAATTATTTTCGATAATCTTACATTTCAGGAACAGAAATATATATGGGAATTTAACACTTTATGTATTTTATAATTCGGCAATTTTAAAATTCGGTCAATTTATAATTGGTTAATTTATATTTTCGGCCATTTTTTTGCTAATTTGTTGTTTTCCTATTCGTTTTTACGTTATTTTGTATTATTTCCGGATATTCAACTCTTTTATATATAGTGATGAAGAACTAATTTTTTAAAATTTGCGGTTTACAATATAATGCTACAATATAATAAATATAATTAATAGATATCACTATATATTACAAACAAGAAATATGATAAATTATGAAATATTGTTATCGATTACATATTCATTAGATAACGATCTCTTACATGTGTTTAATTTTTAAATCAAATAGAATTTGTGATAAAGCTAAAATAATTAAAATTTGTATAGCCACTCTTAAATATGGACCATTCAAAAATAATTTTTATCTTTGGCAACACTCAAATTATTCGATTTTTTTCGAAGTGTTTTAATAAATCCATGTTAAAATTAAATGATGAGAATTGAAAATAAGAAAATAAGTATTAATAATTTTTTTAAATTGATATAAATATAATTTTCATAGGATTCTTGACAAGATTACAAAAAGATTTTTGAATATTACAGACGTGTCAGAAAAAATTTCGAAGGTTTTAAAGAAATTTATTTATTTTCTAGGATTGCACCAAACATTGTACACAATTTAAGTTTTTTGAAAAGATGCCTTAGACTTTTGAAAGTTGAGAAGGAATCAAGAAATATTCGTTAAATTTTCGAAAATATTTCCCAGTTTTCAAATAAATATAATCCATTTGAAACGTCTTAAATTCCTGAAAATATTGTTTACTGGCTCGCATTTTACTCAAAATTTTCAAATATCATTATTTTTTTTTAATTACCTTATAATCTTCTACATTTTCCCAGAAATTTTAAGATAATTTCTTTATTCTCTTGAAAACTTTCAACATTATTTTAAAGCTCCTAAAGCTTAGTTTTTAAATATTTAAAAATCTACATTTCTAAAAATCTTTTAAAGTTTAAAACTAGTTTTGAATCTCTTCAATTCTGCTAAATATTTTTCGGATTTACACAATTTTTTATTTTTTTTATTTTGTAAACTTATATAATTGAAACATTTTGCTTCAAAATCTTCTAAACTGTTTCGAAATTTTAGGAAATCGTTAGATATGTTTAAAAACCTTTTTTAATTTTTTCTTAAAGATCATTTTTGAAAATTATTTAAATTTATTGAAAATCTTCACATGAATATAAGGACAATTTTTTTCTAATCTTATGAGACCTTCTAAACCTTCTAATCTCTTAAAATTATTTATATCTTTTTTGCAAAATTTAAAAAATTGCCCTAAAATCCTTCAGATTTTATAGAGCATTAAAGAGAATTTAAAGAATTTATTGTTTAAACAAATATATATCATAATTACTACATATATTTTTACAAAAACATTCTAGAGTGAAATAAAGATATACTTTTTTAAATTACAGTGTTGCTATTTAGTTGAAAATTAATCTCCTTTGATTGAGAATTCAAACTAATTTGTTGGAAATTCACCTTTTTTGGTTGAATTCAACTATTTTTGGTATAAAATTAAAATAATTTTTGGTTGAAATATAAAATATCACGTTTATCATTGAGAATTCATTCTTTTTGGTTGAAAATTCAACTACTTAGTTGGAACTTTGTTAAAAGTTCATTCATTTGGTTGATGATTTATCATTTTAGTTGACAAACTTTTCTTTGTTAAAAATTTAATTATTTTGTTGAAAATTACATTTTCTAGTTGAATATTAACAGTTTTAACTGCAAATTTACCTTGTACATGTTTGATTCAAAATTTATCTTCTTAAGTGGAAAATTCAAACATTTGGTTTAAAATCCAAGTATTTTATTGAAAATTAGAATTAGTGGGAGAATATTTATGCTTCTTGGTGACTATCTTATCGTTTTGGTGGAAAATTCTTTTAGAAATTCAAATATTTTGTTCCAAATTCATTTACTTTGTTAAAAATTCATCTATTTTGGTACAAAATTCGTCTCATTGATTTAAAATTAGTTTTTTATTATTTAGATTTAATTTTTTAAGCTAAAAATATAACTTCCATTTTTTGTTGAAAATTGAAACTTTTTTATAGAATTTGAATCTTAGTTGAAAATTATACTAACTAGTTGATAGTTTACTTTGATTTTATTGAAAATTAAATTTTTTACTAAAAATTGAATTATTCTATTTTTAGTTGAATATGTATCTGTTTTAGCGTTTTGGCAGAAACTATTTTCTGTTCTTGAAAATTTAACTATTTTGTTAAAAATTCGTTTCCTTTTGGTTGAAAATTTATTTTACCAATTGAAAATTTAAGTATATTTTATTTTTGGTAGAAAATGTATCTTTTTAAATAAAACTTTACTTTAACTATTCCATCTTTTGTGGAAAACTTACCTGTTTAGATATAGATGTAATCTTTTTTTTTTAATTTTCTGTTTTGTAGAAGATTAAACAATTATATTTTTATGTTAAGAATTCGTTTCTTTGGTTGGAAAAAAATATATATTTTAAAATCCGTTATTTTTCATAGAAAATTCATCTTTTGTGTTGAAAATTCCACTATTTGGTCAAAAATTAACCACTGTGATAAAAAATCTATTTATTTGGCTGAAAATTCGTTTCTGTTTAGTTGAGAAATAAACTTTTCTAGCTGAATCTAAGTTTTCTTGAAAATTTATATTTTTAGTTGAAAAATAAATCATTTTGCTGAAAGCTCGTTTTTTTCTTCGTTTAAAATTTACTTTTCTAACTGCAAATTGAACTTTTCTATGTTTGGGTCGTAAATATATATTTTTTAGTTGAAAATTTATATATTTGAATAAAATTGTATCTTTCTTGGTAGAAAATTTACTTTTAGGGTTTCAAATTGAATTATTTTGTTAAAAATTTGAAATTTAATTGAAATTTAATTTTTCTATTTTTTGTTAAAACAATCTTTTTTTTAACATTTATTTTTTTAACATTTCAACTATTCTAATTTTCGCTAAAAATTTATATTTTTTAGATGAAAATTCATGTACTTTGTTGAAAATGAGTCTTTTTCGTTAGAAAATTATTCTTTTAGGTGGAAAATTCAACTATTTGTTTAACCATTCATATTTTTGGTTGAAGATTCCTCATTTTAGTTTTAAAAAAATTCCGTTCTCAAGCTTAGAATTTATCTTCTTGATTTGAAAAATCAAATAAAAAGTGTTTAAAATATATTGAGAAACAACATTTTTTTCATTATATTATTAATCTTGTAGGTGTATGGTTGGTTTTTTACCTAGAAAAATTTAGAAATTGCAATATTGTAGCAACCCTGTGTAAGGCACTGTTTAATGCGAATAATATTTTTTCCATTATTTTGACTTATTTTATTATTTAAATTTAGCACCCTTTTCAATTTGAAGCGATACATTTTCCTGGGAAATTTAAATAATGTAATTATAATGAAAAAAGATAGAAAATACGATTTTCTCCGATCATTTAAACTCTTTTACTTTTCCAAATGGACAAAAATTATTAAAATAATGACAACTTGAATTTCACTGCGATCAGAGGTAAACTCCCGGTTTTTTAATTCAATTCCCGGTCAAGTCGCCACCCTAATTATAATTAAAATAATTTTAAAAAATAAAATAAAAAAACCTATACCTTGTGATAAACTTCTTGAAGTGATTGTTGAGCGCCTTCACTTCCCGAGCCAATGGCTTTGGCATCGAATTGAACGAAAGTTCCCGAGGGATCCATATGGAAAAGTTGAGGTCCCTTCTCATCAATGCCAGCGAAAAGAATCGCGACTCCAAAGGGTCGGGACATGGCACTGCCATCGTCGTCACTGTCCCCGAACTGAATGGCCAGATTGGAAACAGCCTGAGCCGCCGATTCAACGGTCATCTTCTCGTTATAAATGAACCAGTGATTCTGGCACTCGACTCTCGCCCTGTCGATCATCGTCCTGGAATCAGCCATCAATCCAGACACGGCACAGCCAATGTGTTTGTCGACCTCAACGATTTTCTCCACTGTTGTCGGCTCCATCAGGACGGAAGATGTGCGCTTTTCCACAGCTAGAATTACGCCCTCCGATGTCGAGATTCCAATTGCGGTGGATCCAAGTTTAATGGCTTCAATTGCATATTCGACTTGGAAAAGTCGACCTTCTGGAGAAAATGTGTTTACACCACGATCGTACTCAGAACGTGTCAGAAACATCTGTCAACAAATTAAGTAAATTAGTTCGAAAACCAGGGTGGCTGACGGTTTTAATCATATAAAAAGATTCAGTTTTTTTAGATTCGCAGACATTTTTGTTATAAGCTGTCCATTTCTTTAATTAAAATTACATTTACTTCAATTTTAAATAAGTTAAAAATCCTTTAAAAGCTTTAAAATTTTGTTTCAAAAACTTTAAACAGGGTCTACTCAAATCATGGGAAAAAATTCCTGGAATTTCTAGGTGTTTTCCAGATACCTCCGATTTCTCCAGGTATCATTTTGTATAGCACTATATTAAATTCAATTTAAACTACTTTCAAAACATTTAAAATTCATAATTTTTCAAGTGAAAGTCTTACATTCCCAACAATTTAGATACATTTTTAATCAAATAGTTGATTTTTTTTACCACAAATATTAAACTTTTATCGAAAAGACAATTTTTAAACAAAATAAATGAAATCTCAACGAAACAGTTGTATTGTCAATTAAAAAAGATTAATTTTGAACCAAATATATTGAATTTTGAACTAAAATAGATCAGTTTTCAACAAAAAATGAAATAGTTAAATTTTCATTTTAAAAAATTGATTTTCCACACACACAACCAACCATTTTTCAACCAGATGAATTTTAAAACAAAAAGTTTAATTTTTAAAAACCAGGATTAATTTTCAAACAAGAAGATTAATTTTTTACAAAATAAAACGATTGTTCAACCAAATAGTTTAATTCCAACTAAAAAAGATCAATTCGTAAACAAACTAGTGAAATTTCAAAAATGATGAATAAAAAAAAAGATATAAATTTCACTAAAATCATGGAATATTCAATTGAACTAGTTACATTTTAATTTAAAAAAACTTTTTTTCAACAAATTAATTACATTTACGAACAAGTGATGATTTTTTAACTAAAATTAAGAATATTTAACTGGAATACTTGAATTTTCAATAAGATGAATTTTCAAAAATTAAGATTAATTTCTACCAAAAAGAAGAATTATCAACAAAATACATTAAAGTTCAATGAAAAAAGATTTTATATAAGAGTTTAACTTACAACCACATATTAGTACCCAAAAAGCTGAGTTTTCAACTAAAATTATGAATATATAACTAAAATAATTTAATTTTTAAACAAGATTAATTTTCTAACAAAAAAACGGTATTTCAACCAAATATTTGAATTTTAAACGAAATAGTTAAATTTTTAACCAATAAAGATTAATTTTTAACCACATATTTGCCATTTTATCTAAAAAAAAATGGTTCAATTTTTAGCCACAAATTCACTAGTTAAAAAAATTAATTTTTCAACAAAATGATGAATCTTCAAATAAAATAGTTTAATTTTCAACCAAAAAGATGAATTTTGAAAAATTAAGATTAATTTCTACCAAAAAGAAGAATTATCAACAAAATACATGAAAGTTCAATAAAAAAAGCTTTTATAAAAGAGTTTAACTTACAACCACATAGTTTTATTATTATCCAAAAAGCTGAATTTTCAACTAAAATTATGAATATTTAACTGAAATAATTTAATTTTTTAACAAGATTAAGTTTTTAACAAAAAATACGGTATTTCAACCAAATATTTGAATTTTAAACGAAACAGTTAAATTTTTAACCAATAAAGATTAATTTTTAACCAAATATTTGCCATTTTATCTAAAAAACTTAATTTTTCAACAAAATGATGAATCTTCAAATAAAATAGTTTAATTTTCAACCAAAAAGATGAGTTTATAAAAATTAAGATTAATTTATACCAAAAAGAAGAATTATCAACAAAATACATGAAAGTTCAATAAAAAAAGCTTTTATAAAAGAGTTTAACTTACAGCCACATAGTTTTATTATTATCCAAAAAGCTGAATTTTTAACTAAAATTATGAATATTTAACTGAAATAATTTAATTTTTAAACAAGATTAATTTACTAACAAAAAATACGGCATTTCAACCAAATATTTGAACTTTAAACGAAATAGTTAAATTTTTAATTAAAAAAGATTCATTTTTAACCAAATATTTGACTTTTTATTTAAAAAAAAGGTTAAATTTTTAGGCACAAATTCACTAGTTAAAAAAATTAATTTTTCACCAAAATGATGGATCTTCAAATAAAATAGTTTAATTTTAAACCAAAAAGATTAATTTCCAACTTAAAATGAAGAATCTTTAACTAAAATAGTTAAATTTTCAATCGAGAAGAATAATTTATACAAAAAAGACGACTTTTTAATCAAATGAATGAATTTTTGTTGAAAATTCGTCTTTTAGGCTTTATAAATCGTATGTTTTGCTAAAAAAAAAAATTTTTTTGGTTAAAAGTACAACTGTTCTGTTAAAAATTAATCTTTTTTCGTTGAGAATTAAGGATTTGTTATGATAATTTGTCTTTGTTGGTTAAATTCATCGATTTTTTTATTTAAAAATGTAAATATTTTTTGTTGAGATATCAACTCTTATCAACTAAGATTTGAATAGTTAAAACTTGTTAAAAAATTTATGATCAACCGAAGAGATGAAATTTCAACAACAAAAATGGAGAAGTTAAACTTTTAAACAACAAAAAATAGTCCCCCCCCCCCACTCAAGAAATTCCCAAAAAATTGGTACATTTTTAAACAAATGCTCTAAATTTGTATTTTGATATATTTTAAATGGTGCTAGATTAGAGTTTTGAAAACTGAATCATATTAAATGTAAAAGAAATTGGATTACTTGTAATCAAAGGCGTTCAACATTGAAAAATAATAATAATTAAAATCGGGCAATCTCAAAATGTTAAAAATTAATATTTCCAGATTAGAATGTTGCATTAGAATGTTGTTGAATTTTGAAGTTATTAAAAAATTTAATAGTAGTAATAGTAATACTAAAACACTTCTTATAATTAGAAAAAGAAAACTTTTAAATTAAAATAATTTTTAACTAAAAAAAAAATAAAAATTTTTAAAAATCTTTTTAATGCAATAAAAATTTACCAATTTAAAATTAAAACTGCATTTAATGATTTAAAGTCAGAGCTTCAACAATTTTAGAATATTATTAAAAATGTTGAAATAAAAATTAATTTTGAACGGGAAACTTTAAAAATAAAAAATGTTTTTAAAGAAATCCGTACTTTACTGGAAATAGAAATAAATTAAGTAAGTTTAAATTGTTTAAAAATATGCAAATTCTTAATTATATTATTCAAAATTCAACAGTTTCAATTTTAATTGCAAAGTAGAACTCATGAAAGAAAAAACTTGAAAATGTAATCATCATGAAAATTTAGTACTCTAAAAGTAAACATTCAAAATTAAAGAAAGTATGCAATTCCTAACGTATCAATGTCAAATAATTGTGTTTTTATATATTCTGATTTAAACACATTTTTTTTTATTTCGAATCATTTAATATTTAAAAATTAATTTAGAATTAATATTTTTTGAATAGTAAATAACAAGATTGGGATATATGATTCCAATGTTTAAAATGACACAATTTAAAGCCTTTTAATTCGAAATTGTATCTTTTGTTAAGTTGAGTTTGAAATCTTTACTATTTTGCAACATTTTCAACTAAAAAATCTTTCAATTTTCAACTCCTGATTGTAAAGTCTTTCGCTTATGAGGCTTGAATGTGATAAATTATTGTATTAATTTTTCGTTGTTTTGAACTTCTTCTAGAGGCACTTAATTCCAAATTTTTAAATTGCAATGCCATTCTGTAAGAATAAAATTGATTACAAACAATTTGGAATATTTTAATCTATAATTATTCAACTAAAAAATCACTTAAATTGAAACTATCAATTTAAAATACTTGAAACTAAAAGTATTCACTCGAAATTATCATGCCTTCATACGGAATTTTGCAATTCTGGCAGATTTTATAGGGAAATTGCCCTGACATTTTTAATATCCGAATTTTAAACTACATCACTGTGACATTGGAATCAATTTCAAATAGTTTAATTTTTTATTAGAGGTTTAACTTTAATTTCAAATCGTTTAATTATATATTTCGTCTACTTTTTAACTGCTTTACACATTCAGAATAAACTTGGAGGTTATGAATTGTTGAACCTCACATAACGAGGAAAAGCAACACTAAAATGAAAAACAGACTATAAAACCCGGCGTAACTAAATATTGTCCCATGAAAACATCACAATTTACTCAATTTACGAAGCAAAACCCGTGGGATTTTTGGAAAAGAGCGAAAAGAGGTTATGCCAAGAATGACACTGCAAAATGGCTCTAATTTTGTTAATAAAAGACGCAGTTTTTAAAAAAAAGTTATAAATATCTGTAAAATAATTTTATGAGCAATCAAAATTTACCTTGAGAGATTTCTTCGCTAGGAGTTTTTAATAATTAACTAAATAAACTAAGCGAAGCCGACTTGTCACAAACGCTAGTCACCGCAATGAAAAGAATAAACGAACACATGCAGACCAACCAATGAAATCGCGTTCTTGGAGTTTACTTCTCTGCGCAAGCGCAATTAAATATTGCAAGTAAGCGGGAAATTCGAGTAATTAAATGTCATTGTACAATCTAATTAATTGGGGGAAATAGAAGGAAATAGTGAAATGATTGACGAGTCATGAACATTAAATGAACAGTTTTTCAAAAAGAATTTAACATTTTTATCAAATTATCAAAGAAATTTGCTGCTCCAAATCGCGCAGGCGCGAAGAAATGTGTGCAACGTGTGACGATCGCGAGGTTAAGTGTCAAAACGTTTAAAACTGTTAAAACGATTGTTTACGTTTACATTTTTTATATAAACTTTTATCAATTTTCTTTTTTAAAAAACCCGAATTATGCACTATTTGAGAGAAAATTAGAATATTCAGTTGACAAAGTTATCTAATTTATTGATAAGAAACTAGTGACAATAATGGAATTACATGAGAGGTTATGTTTTTGTGCAAAAGAAAAAAATTGGGAAACTTTGACTGATTTTTTAAAACCAAAACAATTTCCCAAGGATGAATCTGGGTAATTACATCATTTTTTTATTGTATAATTCAATATTTGTGTGAAGTTCGTGTCGCTTTTTACTTATCAACAATCTTTTGTTCTTGGCACTGTTATTGTTTTCGACGACTTCCCTGACTATTTTCCATTGATATTTAACAAAACGAATTCTGGCCTTTCATTATTTCTTAAATAAATAATCTTTCATCAATGCAATCAAATTAATTTCAGTTAAAAATTAGAAATTTTAATGATTTACTTCAACCAAAAAACATTACTTTTTAACAAAATAGTAAAATTTTAAGAAAAAGAATAAAATTTTCTACAAAATAGTAAAATTTGTAACTACTTTTTTGAATTTAAAATCAAAAAATATTAGGCCTCAACCAATAACAGTTCACTTTTAACCTGACAAGAGGAATTTTCAACAAAAAATGTATTTTTCAATCGAGCATTTTTAATAAAATATTTGATCTTTCAACCAAGTAATTTTTAGAATACAGTTAGTTAGATTTCGAACCCGAAAAATTTAATTTTCATCAAAAAGATGAATTCTCAACAAATGTAATTAAATTTTTTCTAAAACTGTTTCTATCGAAAAAATATTCAATTTCTACCAAAAAGACGAAATTTTAACAAAATAAGTTCATGTTTAAAGAAATAATTACATTTTTGACCACATGGCTAAATTTGAATACAAAAAAGATTAAAATTTAACCTAAACCAGTTGCATTTTTAACCGAATAGTTGAATTTCCAAGACAAGAAGTATAAATTTTTAGAAAACGTATGATTTTTAACCCGACAAGATGGGTTTTTACCAGAAGATATATTTTTCAATCACGAATTTTTAACAAAATATTTTAACTCTCAACCAAAAAGTTCAATTTTCAAGACAGAAAGACTAATTTTGCAGAGGAGAGTTAAATTTTCATCCCGAAAAATTAAATTTTTACCAAAAAGATGAATTCTTATTAAAAAATGTAATACATAGTTAGTATTTTAAAAAAAGAACTAATTTTCAACGACAAAAAAAGTTAAACTGTTCAGTTTTGAACCAACAACGTTAAATTGTCAATAAAAAATATAATAGTTGCATTTTATGCACAAAAAATGAAATATCTACCAAAAAATATGAGTTTTCAAGAAAATATATGAATCTTCAAAAAAATATTCGAATTTTCAACCAAAAAAAGATTACTTTTGAACAAAATAGTTGAATCTTTTATAAAAATTTGAATTCTCAGTAAAAAATGAAATATTTGTTATTTTAACAAAGAAACAAAAAACAAAATTTCAACAAAAAAAGGTAAATTAATAACCAGAATGTTCTATTTAAAAACAGCAATTACATGTTCGAAAAAATAGTTGATTTTTTAACGAAATAGTTTAATTACTGTAAAAAGTCAAATGTTTTAGAAAATAGTTATCTTTTAATCTCGATAAGATGAATTTTCAAGAACAAAATTAATTTTTAATCCAGACCAATACATTTTCAACCAAATAGTCGAATTTTCAACAACAGCAAATTAGTTTTTAACCAAACAGTTGCATTTTTAAACAAAATATTTGAACTTTTAATTAAATATGTATTTGAATTTTCTAAATAAAAAGATGAATTTTCAACCGAAAGGTCGAAGTTTTAATAAAGAAGAGATTTAACTTCAATCAAAAACAATTGTATTTTCAACCAAATAGTTCAAATTTCATGATAATGAATCGACATTTTCAAAAAAAGATGAATTCTTAATACAAAATTTAAAAGTTGGAATTTCAGCAACAAAAATTAATTTGAAAGATAGTAAAATTTTCAACCAACAAGCATGAATTATCAAGAAGAAATGGAATAGTTGCATTAAAAAAAGGTAATATCTTATGGTAAAACTACCAAAAAAGATGAATTTAAATACCGAAAAGACCAATTTTCCACCAAAAACATTAACTTTCTACTAAAGAGATGAATCTTCAACTAAAATTATGAATTTTCGTTGTTCATCAACTAGTTTTTTGCGAAAAAGTTAAATTTAAAACAAAATAGTTCAACTTTTAATCAAAGGGATGAATTTTCAACTAACTTTTTGACCAAGTAGTTCGTGTTTATACCAAAAATATGAATTTTCAACAAAAAATATAATACTTTTAATTTATTTAAATTTTTTTTAATAATTTAAAATAAAAAGCAATTAAACGAGGTAAATTTTAAACAATAAGAATTAGGCCTGTAACCGAAAATCATTTTTTAGTCATGAAAGAAAAAAATTTCCACTATATAGTTGAATTTCAAAAAAAGTCGAATTTCCAACAAAAAAATGAAATTTTATACTAGTTACATTTTTATAAAAAAAAGCAATGTCTACCTATGGGGATAAATTTTTAACAAAAGAGTAGAATCTTCATCCTAAAAAAAAATTTCATTGAGGAAAGAAAAAACAAATTTTTACTAAATTGTTGAATTTTCAAATAAATGTAATTATCAACTAAATAGTTCAATTTTCTACCAAATACTTCAATTATTAACAAAAAATTTGACTATTCAATCAAAAACGATGAGTTTCAACATAATTTTTGCACTTTTGTCAAAATATTTAATTTATCAACCAAATAATTTAAATGCAAAAATGAAAAAAGAAGCGAATAGGGGAAAAAATAGAAATTGAATAAATAAAAATGTTGATAACTTCTAGACCTATTAATAATAGTTTAAATAAGAATAAAAGTTCATTTTTAATACTTTAAAAAAAATAAGACTAGACAGCTGAAAACTTTGCTTAAAAAATAAAGTTAATTTTCCATCGCACTTTTTGTTTCGGACTAAACATTCTTAAATCCGGGCTGCACAAATTTTCAAACAAAAAGATTTATTTCCAATCAAAAAAAGGAAGGAATATTCTATCAAAATAGTAAAACATTTAACCAAATAGTTGGATCCTTAACCGTAAATATCAATTTTATACAAAACAGGAAATAATAACATTTTTAAGAAAAACATTCTCTTCCAACAAAAATATAAGAGTTCATATTTCTACAAAAAAAGTTTAATTATAAATTTAGAAAAAGTTGAGTTCAACAGATGAATACAATTTTCTGCCAAACAGTTGAATCCTCAATTAAAATATAATAATAGTTTTTAAACAAACAGTTGCATGTAGTTGCATTATTTGCATTTACAGTAGAATTTTGAACCAAAAAAGATTTTTATTCAGCGACACGCATTTTGAACCAAATTGTTGAATTTTTAATACAAAAAGATGAATTGTTAATCAACAGTTGAATTTTCAGCCAAAAAGAATAACTTGAATGAAGTTGTTGAATTTTTATCACAATAATTAAATTTGCAAAAAAATAGTTTCATTTTTATCCCAAAAAGATAACATTTCTACCAAAAGAAATGAATTTTCAACAAAAGAGTGCAATTTTCAACCAAGACAATAGCAAAATTGTTGCATTTCATCAAAATAATTAAATTTTTTAAGCAAATAATACAATTTTAAGCAAAGAAGATAAATTCTCGATCACAAATATAATAGGAGACTATTCAATTTAAAAGAAATAAATCAACGTTGAACGTTGAAATATTTTTCTCCTCAGGTCAACATTTTAGATTTTTAAACTGTCCAACACTGTTAGATTCCCGCAAAATAAAATATTTAAAATAAAATCTCCGACTTAGAAAATTCTTAAATAATAAAGTTCCTTAGCAATTTATAATATTAGCGAATCTGACTATTCCTGCATAATAATATGCCCGACAGAAAATTGCTAAATTTTAGAATATTCGATACTGAAAAATTCTCTACCCTAATAAATTTTCGAATTCAAAAATTTTTTTTGGATGTACAGATTTTTAAAAATTATTGCTTGAATTTGAAATAACAATAATAGGTAAAAAATATTTTTTAACGCAAAATAACAATTTTTTTTACTGGAGTAATAAATAAAAAAACTGCTATGTAGATTAACAAAAAATTGGGTAGGGGTTTTTTTTTTAATTATTGTTATTTTAAGTACGAAAAATATATTTTTTTAAATACATTGAACTTCAAGGAGAAAACATTTTTTAATTGTTCAAATTCGGAAATTCTTTAGTTTAGGGAATAATTGGACAGTGTCAAATATTTAATATATAATAATAATATATAATATAATATAATAATATATAATAATAATTCGGAAATTTTCCGTGGCGAATTTTATTTTTCGGAAATGTTCAAATTCGGTTATATTATAAACTGTGGGGAAATTTATTATTCGAGAATTTTCTATTTCAAATATTTTCTTTTTCGGAAATTTTACAGTGTCAAATATTTTATAATAAGTCAATTTTCTGTTACGAATTTTATTTTTTTTTATATTTTTTTACTTGTTTGCACGATAAACTAACCGGAATTTTATTTTTCGGAAATTTTAAAATTCCTTAATATTATAAATTGTCTCCGAAACTTTATAATTCGGCAAATTTCTATTGTGCATTTGATTTTTAGGAAATTTTCAAACTCGGTGATATATTATAAACTATGTGAGAATTTTCTTTTTCTAATATTTTCTTTTACGGGAATTTCGCAGTGTTTAATATATTATAATTCGGATATTTTCTGTCGGAAATTTCATTTTTTGGAAATTTTCAAATTCGGTGATATTATAAACTGTTCAAAAAAATTCTGTTTTGAAAATTTTCTTTTTCGGGAATTTTACAGTCTCTAATATTTTATAATTCAGTTCTTTTCTGTCGCGAATTGTATTTTTTAGAAATTTGGAAATTCGGTGATATTAGAAACTGTTTTGGAACTTCTTATTTCGAATATTTTCTTAACCGGGAATTTTACAGTGTCCGATGCTTTATAATTCAGCAATTTTATAATGTGAATTTGATTTTTTTGAAATTTTCAAATTCGGTGATATATTATAAACTACGTGAGAATTTTTTATTTCGAATATTTTTTTTCGGGAATTTCGCAATGTCTAATATTTTCTAATTCGGATATTTTCTGTCGCAAATCTTATATTTTGGAAATTTTCAAATTCGGTTATATATAAACTATTCGGCAACGTTCTATTTCGCATATTTTGTTCCTCGAAAATTTTAAAATGTCTGATATTTTATAATTCGCATATTTTCTGTCGCGAATTTTATTTTTTGAAATTTTCAAATTCGGTGATGTTATAAACTGTTTGGGAACTTTCTATTTCCAATATTTTCTTAACCGGGAATTTCACAGTCTCCGATACTTTATAATTCGGCAATTTTCAATCTTGAATTTGATTTTTTGAAAATGTTCAAATTCGGTGATATATTATAAACTATGTGAGAATTTTCTATTTCGCATATTTTCTTTTTTTGGAATTTCGCAGTGTCTAATATTTTATAATTCGGATATTTTCTGTCGCGCATTTTATATTTGGGAAATTTTCAAATTCGTTGATTTTATAATCTGTTCGGGAATTTTCTATTTCGCATATTTTGTTATTTGGGAATTTTACAGTGTCGGATATTTCATAATTTGGATATTTTCTGTCGCGAATTTTATTTTTTGGAAATTTTCAAATTCAGTGATATTATAAACTGTGGAAAAAAAATTTATTTTGAATATTTTCTTTTTCGGGAATTTTACAGTGTCTAATATTTTATAATTCGGGTATCTTCTGTCGCGAACTTTATTTTTTGGAAATTTTCAAATTCGGTGATTTTATAAACTGTCCGGGATTTTCTATTTCAAATTTTTTTTTCTCGTTTATTTTACAGTGTCGGATATTTTATAATTCGGCAATTTTCGGTCGCGAATTTTATTTTCGGAAATTTTCAAATTCGTTAATATTATAAACTGTTGGAAAAATTTTTATTTCGAATATTTTCCTTTTCAGGAATTTCACAATGTCGGATATTTTATAATTCGGAAATGTCCTGTCGCGATTTTTTTTTAATTTTTAAATTCGATAGTTATATAAACTATTCCGAAAATTTCTGTTTGCAACATTTTCTTATTCGAGAATTTTACAGCGTCCGAAAATTTATAATTCAGCAATTTTTTTCGTAAATTTTATTTTTTGGGAATTTTTAACTTCGGTGATTTTATAAACTGTTCGGGAATTTTTTATTTCGCATATTTTATTACTCGGAATTTTACAGTGTCGGAAATTTTGTAATTCGGAAAATTTCTGTAGTGATTTTTATTTTTGGGAAATTTTCAAATTCCGTATTATCATAAACTATTCAAAAAATGTTTATTTCCAATATTTTCTTATTTGAGAATTTTACAGCGTCCGATAATTTATAATTCAGCAATTTTTTGTCGTAAATTTTATTTTTTGGGAATTTTTAAATTCGGTGATTTTATAAACAGTTCGGGAATTTTTTATTTCGCATATTTTATTACTCGGAATTTTACAGTGTCGGAAATGTTTTAATTCGGAACATTTCTGTAGTGATTTTTATTTTTGGGAAATTTTCAAATTCCGTATTATTATAAACTATTCAAAAAATGTTTATTTCCAATATTTTCTTATTCGAGAATTTTAAAGCGTCCGATAATTTATAATTCAGCAATTTTTTGTCGGAAATTTGATTTTTTGGGAATTTTTAAATCCGGTGATTTTATAAACAGTTCGGGAATTTTTTATTTCGCATATTTTATTACTCGGAATTTTACAGTGTCGGAAATGTTTTAATTCGGAACATTTCTGTAGTGATTTTTATTTTTGGGAAATTTTCAAATTCCGTATTATTATAAACTATTCAAAAAATGTTTATTTCCAATATTTTCTTATTCGAGAATTTTAAAGCGTCCGATAATTTATAATTCAGCAATTTTTTGTCGGAAATTTGATTTTTTGGGAATTTTCAAATTCGGTGATTTTATAAACTGTCCGGGAAGTTTCTATTTCGAATATTTTGTTTCTCGTTTATTTTACAGTGTCGGATATTTTGTAATTCGGATATTTTCTGTCGCGAATTTTATTTTCGGAAGTTTTCAAATTCGTTAGTAAAATAAGCTATTGGAAAAATTTCTATTTCGAATATTTTCCTTTTCAGGAATTTCATAATACCCGATATTATACAATTCGTCAATTTCGTGTCACAATTTTCTGTGTCGAATATTTTGTTTCTCGGGAATTTTATAGTGTCGGATATTTTATAATTCGGCAATTTTCTGTCGCAAATGTTATTTTTCGGAAATTTTCAAATTATGTAATATTATAAAGTGTTCAAGAACTTTAGATTTTACTTTAGATTTTTATATTTCATTTTTCTTAAAATTTACAGTGTCGGATATTTTAAAATTCGGCAATGTCCTGTCCCGATTTTTTTGTTTAATTTTCAAATTCGGTAATATTTTAAACTGCCACGATTTTTATTATTCGGGAATTTTGAAGTTCGATTGAAATATTTTAAGTTCGGTTGTTGGAAACTTTTATTATTCCAGAATTATCTATTTCGAATGTTTCCTTTTTCTGGAATTTTTGTTGTTGTATTTTTAGGTTCCAATAAATAATGAATATAATTATAAAATTCTTTTTTTCCAGGAAACTTGTCGATCCAAAATTACTAGCGAAAGTAGCTCAAATTACAACAGATCCAATTTTCGAGGTTCCAGAAAAGGCAAAAGTCATTCTTCTCAAATGTCTCGTGAATTCGTGCATTTGCGCTTACAAACACAAAAGCTATGATATCAGAGATGCGAAACTTTCAAAATATCAAACTGAACTCTATGCCTTATTATCTCAGTATCCAGTTACCACTTCGATTCTACAAATCGATGAAACATATCCAGTAGAAACACATTTTCCATATGATGGAGTCAGTCAAATGGCAATTGATACTGTTCTTCAATTTTCAAAAGAGGACAAAAAACTGTCGAATGAAGAATTAGATATTCTCACGCAGAGCGTTCAATTTCTTTCCAATTTGGTCACTGTCGCATGCAGAAATATCTCTTTTCTGGATTATGAGGAACCTCCAAAGTGTATTGAAAACGAGGAATTCAAAAATGCAATTGCGTAAGTACTTTTGCATTAATTTTTTTAACTTTCAAGTATTGGAAAATTTATACAACCGCGGATTTCTCTTCCGATTTCATCAAATAAAAGCTTTATGATTTTATAAACTTAGAGAAAATATATTTAAATTCTTTTAATTAAGTAAATGTAAATCCTTAATCAAATTATTTGAATCAACCAAAAAATAAATCAAATTTTATAATATTTTGGTTGAGAATTATTTTGTGGTTAAATTTTTTTTCTAAAATTAACGATTTTGTTTAAAGTTGATTCTCATTAATTGAAAATTTAACTGTTTTGTTGAAAATTAGTCTGTTTCAGTTGAAAATTCATCTATTTGTTTCATATTAAAGTTTTTTTGTCGAGAATTCAATGTTTTTTACAAAAATCGTCTTTCGTTGGGAATTGAAGTATGTTGTGGAAATCTCTTTTCCTTTTTTTGACAAATAATTTTCTAAATGAAAATATGAATATTTAATGTTTAGTTGAAAATACATTTTTTTGGTTGAAAATTCAGCAATTTTGGGAATGTCATTCTTCTCGTTCCAAAAATCAACTGCTTTGGTACAAAAATCGTCTTTTTGTGATCATCATCTAACTATTTGGTTGAAAATTAAGTTTATGGTTAAAAATTTAAATTTTGTAAAAATTTCTACTTTTTGGCTTGAAAAATCCGCAATTGAATAAAAAATTTTGTTCTTAATAGTCTGAATAATTTTTCTTGGTTGAAAATTGAACTCTTCATTGAAAATTTCCGTTTCATTTAATTGAACCGTTTTTGGTGAAAAGCTGAACTTATTTGCTGAAGTCTCTCTTTTTTTAATTAATTTTTTAACTTAAAATTTGACTATTAATTAATTTTCTTGGTTGAAAATTTGTCTTTTTGGTTGAAAATTTATTTCTTTGTTCGAAAGTTTAACTGTTTTGTTAAAAAGTGATTTTCTTTGGTTGAAAATTTAACTGTTTTGACAAAAATTTTTGACCGTTTCAATAAAAAATTCACATGTTTGGTTAAAATTAAACTTTTTGTTGAAAATTCCATGTTTGTTTACAAAAACTGTCGTTTTAGCATAAAAATAGAATATTTCGGATGTTTTTTTTTCTTTATTGACTGAAAAATCTTCTTTCGTTGAAAATTGAAACATGTTGTTGAAACTTCTTTTCATTTAATTGAAAATTATTTTTTAACTGGAAATCTGATTATTCAATGTTTAGTTAAAAATAAATTTTTTGATAGAAAATTCAACATATTGATGAAAAACCTACGCCTAGTTTAAAAATTCAACTGTTTCGTTAAAAATTCGTGTTTTTGTGTTGATCATCCAAATATTTAGTTAAAAATTTAACTTTAGTAGAAATTTCTTTCTTTTGGCTTAAAAAATCAACAATTGATTTAAAAAAATTCCTCTTTATAGACTGAACTATTTTTTTCGGTTGAAAATTCTACTCTTCATTGAAAATTCGCCTTCTGGTTGAATTCAACTATTTTTGTTGAAAAACTGAATTATTTTTCGAAAATCTCTTTTTTTATGAATTTTGAAACTAAAAATTGTACTATTCCATGCTTGGTTAAAAATTTGTCTTCCTTAGTTGAAAATTCGCCTTTGTGGTATTAATATTCTAGTTGAAATTTTATCTTTTTGGTTGAAAGTTAATTTTATTGGTTGAAAATTTGAGTAATTTGAGTTGTAAATACGTATTTTTAGTCGAAAATTCAAAAATTTGTTTTAAACTTCATTTTATTATTTTTTATTTATTAAAAATGCTACTATTTGGTTGAAAATTCATCTTTTTGGCAGAAATTTAATCTTCTTGGTTAAAAATTCATCTGTTTGGTTAAGATTTAATCTAGTTAGTTTTCATTTTTAATTCTATTTCGGGTTGTAAATTAATCTTTTTCAGTTAAATCTTCATTTATTTTGTTGAAAATGTAAGATTCATCATTTTAGTTATAAATTAATTTCTTTGATTGAGTATTTTAATAATTATTTTGTTGAAAATTAACTACTTTTTCGCTTAAAAATGTAATTTTTAAAATTTTAAATTCCACTACTTTGTTGAAAATTCGTCTTTGTGGTAGAGTATTCATTTTCTTGGTTGAGAAATGATCTTTTAGATATAAAATTCAACAATTTGGTTAAAAATTAATTTTTTGTTAATAATTCATCATTATATTTGAAAATTGATTGCTTCACATAAAAGTTGAACTATTTTGTTGAAAATTCCTGTATCTTGTTCAAAAAATCTTATTTCTTGAATGCAAACTTATATTCTTGGTTAAAAATTCATTTCTTTTGTTGAAAATTAAAGGTTAATTATTTTAGTTAAAAATTATATACTCTGGCTGAGTATTTTAATAATTATTTTCTGTAAAATTAACTATTCCATTTTCGATTAAAAAAGTTATCTTTTACAGTTGCAAATTCCACTGCTTGGTTGAAAATTCGTTTTTTTGTGTTGAACATTCAAATATTTGGTTGAATATTAAGTTTATGGTTGAAAATTTAACTTGCTTGTAGAAATTTCTTATTTTTACCTTGAAAAATGCAGAGTTGATTAAAAACTGAACTGGTTTGCTAAAATCTCCTCTTTTTTTGAAAATTAACGTTTTAACTGGAAATTTGAATATTCCATATTTGTTTAAAATTTTTTATTTTTAAGATGCAAATTCAATGCAACGTTTCATCACTTAAGTTAAAAATTAGTTTTTTTGACTAAAAATTTAACTATTTTGTGGAAAATTTATGTATTTTGTTAAAAATTAAGTTTTTATTATATTAGTTACAAATTAATGCCGCTGATTGATCTTTTTTTAGTTGAATATTCTACCAATTGTTTAAAAATTCGTCTTTTTTTGTTGAATATTCAACTATTTGGTTGAAAATTTATTTTACGGTTAGAAATTTAACTTTTTTATAATAATTTCTTCTTTTCGGCTTGAAAAATCCACAATTTATTTTCAAAAAATTTTCTTTATAGACTGAATAATTTTCTTGGTTGAAAATTCAACTCTTTATTAAAAATTTGCCTTTTTATTTAATTGAACTGTTTTTTTTTGAAATACTGAACTTGTTTGCTGAAATATCTATTTATTTAATTAATTTTTTTCGCTGAAAATTTGACTATTCCATGTTTGATTAAAAAATTTTGTTTAGTTGAAAATTTAACTTTTTTTTTTTGGAATTTCGCCTTTGTTATAGAATATCAATATTTTTGAAGAAAATTCATCTATTTTCTCGAAAATTCAACAATTTGGTTAAAAATGCATTTTTTTTTAAGATTCATTATTTTAGTTGAAAATTCATTTAATTTGTTAAAAACTTAGCTATTTTGTTGAAGTTTTTCTATTTTCGGTGAAATTTAATGTTTTTTTGTTGAAATTTTATCTTTTTGGTTGAGAATTTACTTTTTGTTCGAAATTTTAAAATTCGTTTTTAAATTAATCTTAGAATTGAAAAGGTAACTATTTCATTTTTGTAAACAAAAATTTATCTTTTTTCGTGAAAAACTGTACTATTCGGTTGAAAACTCGTCTTATTTGGTAGAAATTGAATCTTTTTGGTTGAAAATTCATCTATTTCGTTAAAAATTTATCTAGTTGTTTTTAAATTTATTTATTCTATGTTGAGTTGAAAACTGATCTTTGATCGTCCAAAGTTCATGTATTTTTTGAAAATTGAAGATCATTTGACCTAAAAATTCATCTCTTTGGTTGAGTATTTAAATACTTTTCTGAAAAATCGTGTGTTACTGGTAAGAATTTAATCTTCTTAGCTGAAAATGTAACTATTTTGTATTTTTATAATTTTTTGTTTAAAAATTAACAATTCCATTTTCGCCTAAAAATTTATCTTTTTCAGTTGAAAATGTAAGTACTTAGTTGAACATTTGCCTTAGTAGTAGAATATTAATGTTCTTGGGAAAAATATTACTGTTTTAAACTGAAAATGTAATTTCCATTTCGGTTGAAAATGTATCTTTTTTAGTTAAAAATTCTAATATTTGGTTGAAAATTAATATTTTTTGGTAGCAGTTTAATCTTCTTGGTTGAAAATTCATCTGCTTGGTTCAAAAATTTATCTAGTTAATTGTGTACTTAATTATTTCATTTTGGGTTAAAAATTAATATTTTTCAGTTCAAAATTCATGTATTTTGTTGAAAATTGAAAGTCCATCATTTTAGTTGAAAATTAATTTCTTTGGTTGAGTATTTTAATATTTGGTTAAAAATTAGTTCATCTGTTTAGAATTATTACTTTACAACTAAAAATTTATTTATTCTAGTTAATAATTCATCTTTTTGGTTTAAAATTCAACTATTCAGGTTGAAAAATTGTCATTTTACTTAAAAATCCATCTCTTTGTTGAAAATTGTAACTCTTTTAAGAATTAGTTCTATTTTCTTTTGTTTAAAATTACTTTTCTTACGGAAAATTTAACTGTTTTAATTGAATATTCCGTCATTTTAGTTTTAAAATCATTTCATTGGTCAGACATTAATTGTTTAACTGAAAATTTAACTATTCAATTTTGGTATAAATTAATCTTCTTGGTTGAAAATTCATCATTTTGCTCGACAATTGAACAATTTGATTAAAATTTCATATTGTGGGTTGATAATTTATAATTCAGGTTGAAAATTAATTGCTTTTGTTAAAAGTTAAACTATTTTGTTGAAAATTCTTATTTCTTGCTAAAAAAATCTATATTTATGCTTAAAAATTCACGTCTTTGGTTAAAATTCATTTCATTTCTTCGTTTGAATATTTTACTGTTTTGTTAATTCAAAATTAATTTCTTAACTGTAAATTTAACTAATATATTTCTTTTGAAAATTGGTCCTTTTTGTTTAAAAAATCTAGTATTTGCTTAAAACATTATGATCTTATTGAAAATTAATCATTTTAGTTGAAAATTGATTTCTTTAATTAAAAGTTTAACTATTTTGTAGAAAACTCATGTATGTTGTTGAAAATTGAAGGATAATTATTTTGTTGAAAACTCATTTTCTTCTGGTTAGAATTTAATTTATTTAACTGAAAATTTAACTATTCTATTTTCGGTTAAAAATGCATCTTTATTATTTGAAAATTCAACTACTTGGTTGAAAATTCTTTGGTGGTATACTTAATATTCTTGGTATGAAAAATGATATTTTTGTTGGAAAATTTAACAATTTTGATTAAAAATTAATTTTTTTGTTATTGAAGATTTATCATTTTAGTTGGAAATTAAATTCATTTGTTAACAGTATAGATCATTTTGTGGAAAATGAGTGAATTTTCTAAAAGTTCTTCTTCTTGGCAGAAAATTAATTTTCTTGAAACTTATAATTTTATCATTTTATAATTTTATAATCTTAAAACTTTATATTTTTGGTGGAAAATTTATTTCTTTTGTCGAAAATTAAAGTATTCTGTTAAAAATAAGTTTTTAAAAATAATTTTTTAACTGAAAACTTAACTTCCATTTTTGTCAAAAATTTATCTTTTTTATTTCAAAATTCTACTATTTGTTTGAAAATTCGACTTTTTGGTATTTTTTCGATAATTTAATGTTCCTCATTTTAGTTCAAATTAATTTCTTAGGTTGAGTATTTTAATATTTTGTTGAAAATTCATGTTTTTCTGTTTAGAATTTAATCTTTTTAACTAAAAATTTAAATATTATAGTTATTAATTCATCATGATTATTCTTTTTAATGTTACTAATTGTAAAAATATAATTATTTAGGTTTTTATCGAAACGTCAAGGATTGAGAAAGGTGTTTTATTCAAATGGATTCCTAATTCAAAAAATGTTTTTTGGCTCAATTTTATTTTAATTTATGTAGACCGTACGACATAAAGAAAAATCTATGATTTAAAATTCATTAATTCACTCTCTTGAAAAATGAATTGAAAAACCATTAGTTATTTTTTGTTTTTCTGTTCCCAATTGTTTTGTAAAAAGTGCATTATTGGCTTAAAAATTTAACTCTTTTCGTAGAACCTTTTATTTAAAATTCATATTTTGTTACTGATAAAGTCGACTGAGATATTTTTTAGGTGAAAACTCTTTTTTCTTAAATTTTTTTAAATATAAAAGTTTATATTTTTAGTAGGAATATTGCATCTTTCTTGGATAAAAATGAAACTATTTTTCTGAAAATTAAACTATTCCCTAGAAAATTTACTATTTATTTAAAATTCGTATTTTTGTTTTAAAAAGTCAATTGAAGTATTTTTTGATGAAAATTCTACTCTTTTTTTGAAAATTTGTCTTTTTGATTTCAAAATTCGACTTTTCTAGTAGAATTTTCATTTTTCTTGTATAAAAAAGCAAATATTTCGTTTAAAATTTAACAATCTTGTTAAAAAGTCATGCTTTTTGCCTAAAAATTCGACTATTTAGCTGAAAATTAACTTATTGTTTACAATTCTGATTAGGGTGTTGGACAATGATTTGGAATATTCTTGGGAAGAAAGTATAACTTTTTTAAAAATGTTTTACTTTAAATTCATTGGTTTTAGAACAAATTGTATCTTTCTTGAATATAAATGTAACTGTTCGGTTGAAAATTCTTCTTTTCTGTTGAAAATTAAAATATATCTTGGCAAATTTACTTTTTATTTTATTTTTATATTTTGCTGTTAAAAAAAGATTCTCAATCTTTTCTGGATAAAACTTCAAGTTTAAAAAAAAATCCATCTACTTTAAGAGAAGTTTTATCTTTCATAGATAAAAAAGCAACTGTTTAGTTGAAGATTCTACTGTTTTCTTGAAAATTTAACTATTTTATAGAAAATTTACTTTTTGCTTGAGATTTGTATTTTCATGTTGAAAAATGAATTGAAATCTTTCCTGTGTGAAAGTTCCACTTTTTAAAGAAAAGTTTTTCGTTTTTTATAAAAAAATTCATCTGTTTTAGTACAAAATTCATCTTTTTGGTTAAAAATTCAACTGTTTTAGTAGAATTTTCATTTTTCTTGGGTAAAAATGCAACTGTTTCGTTAAAAATTTAATAATCTCGTCAAAAAGTCATGCTTTTTGGTAAAAATTCGACTATTTAGCTGAAACTTAACTTATTGTTTACAATTCTGATTTGAATGTTGGACAATGATCTGGACTCTTCTTGGGAAGAAAGTTTTACTTTTTTTAAAGGTTTCATTTTAAATTCATTGGTTTTAAAATAAAATTTAACAACAGTTTAGTTGAAAATTCAACAATTTTGTTGCAAAATCATACTTTTGGTTGAAAATTCTTGTGTTCTGCTGACAATTTAAATATATCTTAGCAAATTTACTTTTTCTTTAATTTAATATTTTGGTGTTAAAAGAAGATCTTAAATCTTTTCTGGATGAAAATTCAACTTAAAAAAAAAATAAAAATACATCTACTTTAAGAGGAATTTTATCTGTCTCAGATATAAAAAAGCAACTGCTTAGTTGAAAATTCTAGCGTTTTGTTGAAAATATAACTATTTTATAGAAAATTTACTTTTTGCGTGAAATTTATATTTTCTTGTTGAAAAGTGAATTGAAATCTTTCCTGGATGAAAGTTTCACTTTTTAAAGAAAAGTTTTTGTTTGTTATAAAAAAAATGCATCTGTTTTACTACCAATTTCATCTTTTTGGTTGAAAATTCAATTATTTGGTAGAGAATTTAGCTATTTTGCTAAAAATACTTATTTTTGGTTGAAAAAATTCATCGCTTTAGACTGGGGATTTAATTTTTACGTAGAAACTTATATTTTGTTATAAAATTTACATTTTATTCTTGAAAAGTTAACTTACATCTCTTTTGGATGAAAATTCAACAATTTTTTTTTTAATTGATCTGCAACTTTTTGGTTTAAAATTATTATTCTTTGCTTCATTATTCAACTATTTTGTTTCAAATATTTGGTTGCATCACTTTGCTAAGAGATTATTTTTTTGCAAATTAATCTCTTTTAATTAAAAATTCTTGAAAATTCTTGTTGAGTAAAAATGCACTAGTTTCATGAAAAATGAATTTTTTGCTGAATTCATATTTTTGGTTCGAAAATACAGTTTTTTTTAGGGAAAATTCTTTTTTGGGTTTAAACGTTAAACAATTTTAAAAAACTTATATTTATTTCTTCAGTGAAAAATATTTATTTGTTAATAATTTGTAGTTTTGGTTACAATTTTTGTTCATAAATTTTATCTTTTTAGATTGAAATATAAAGTCTGACACTTTTTGTTTGGTAATATATCTTTTTAGGTTGAAAATTTAACTATGTTGTTAAAAATTTAGTTATTTTGTGTTAAATCAATTATTTTATTAAAAAAGATGCATCTCTTATAGTAGAAATACATTTGTTGTTTAAAATAAGTTAATAAATTCGAAAGTTTGAAATTTGTGCCTAAAATATTGCTTTATTCTGTTAATAAAATATTCTGTGTTAAAAGTATTACAAGATTAATTAATTAATAATTATTTAAATATTAATGATCAAGGATTTATAAAATTTTTTTTAGATACCTTGCCTAATTCTAATGCTTGCCTCTTAGAAAAAAAACTGTTTTCAGAAAACTGATTGGTCACGAGCACACTCCAGTCGTGAGAGCAGCCTCTGCTTTTGTCCACAACATGATGTCTCAATCAATCAAGGATTATTTTTCGAATAGCGATAAATCTCAACTGGTAAAGCTTCTAATAAATGCTGCCAAAAAGGGAATTCAGTCTGCCTCAGATGTGACTCTTTTTCTCGTCCAGGAAAGAAATTTACTCCCAAATATTTACAACGATCTCCAGATTGACGAAAAGTTGTATCTGTTGGAAATGATTCATTTGAACTTATTAGAATCGAATCAGTGCCTTCCCGTCGAAACGGCAAAGTTTCTCGCAGACAAATTTAAAAAGAAAAGCGATCTGGTTCTCAAAACTGTAGATACTTATTTGGATGGTATGGAGCCAATGGAAGTGACGATTCTCTTGGATATTTTGGGAATTTTAACTTCCGGGGATGATGAAGTTTCACTTATTTTGAGAGGAGACAAGAGTCTTCTGATAAATGGCCTCTGTTAGTATTTTTCTCTCTAAATGAAGGTTTGCAATACAGAAATAGATAAGCAATAAAATTTGAATTTTTCTGGGGCGCGAAAAAAATTTTGTTCGCGATCGTGCACGGAGTAGTATAAGGAGACCTCACTACCGAAAAACTTGGACGTGTAAATTCGGATTATCAAATACCAGCCTTTTAATGTTTTAATACTTTTAACATCAAATATTTTATAAACGAAAAAATGTCCTAGTTTATATTTCAATCAATAAAGATTGAAATCTATACAACCAAAAGAATTTTAAAACCAAAAAGACAAATTTCCGCAAATAAAGAGTTTTCACTCAAAGCTTTATCTAAAACCTGCAAGCCAGAAGACAAATTTTCTCTAGAAAAATTTAATTTTCAAACAAAAAATATGAATATGCAGCAAAAAATTAATTTTTCACAAAAAAAAGGCGAATTTTTAACTAAAAAGGACCAATCTTAAAAAAATGGGAAAGATACATTTTCTGTTTAAAAATGAATTTTAAACAAAAAAAGGATTTTTCATTAAACAGTTAAATTTGCAACCCAAGACATAAACCTTCAATAAAACAAATAAATTTTCAACAATTAAGTTTAACTTTTACCCAAGTAAATGAGTTTTAAATTAAAAAAGATTAATTTTCTACAAAATAATGAAAATTTCAACCAGAGATACATTTTCAACTAAAAATATAAATTTTTAACCGAAAAAGGGATTTCTAAACAAATTGATTCAACCAAATCTTTCATACAAATTAGTTAAAGACTCAATCAATTATTCAACTATTTTATTTTTAATTATTCAATTATTAAAAAAAAATGAAATTTATTTTAAAACAGATGAAGATGTGAGTCTAAATGATAAATTTTCAAAAAAAGAGTTGAATTTTCGTTTGAAAAAGATTTCAGTCGAGTTTTAACGATAAAAATATGAATTTTGAAGCAAGAAATCATTTTTTACGAAAAAAAATAGAATTTTCAATACAAAAGAAATAATTTTTAGCCATAAAGGATGACTTTTAAAAAAAGTTAAATTCTCTACTACATAGTTGCATTTTTATTTTTTTAAAAAGTTGAAATTTCTCTCAAAGCAGAAGAATTTTTAATTATTAGAAAAAGTTGAGTTTTCATCCAAAAAAAGATTCCATTTGACTATTCAAGATCAAAAATTAAATTTTAAATTAAAAGAATAAGTTTCAACGAAAGAAATTGAATCTTCAATCCAAAAAGACGAATTTTTTTAACCAAACAGGATGAATTTTTAACAAAATAGTTGAATTCTCTACCAAATATTCTCACTTTTATTTTTAAAAAAAGATAAAATTTTTCTTAAAGCAGAAGAATTTTTGATTACAAGAAAAAGTTGAGTTTTTATTCAAAAAAGATTCCAGTTGACTCTTCAAGATCAAAAATTGAATTTTTGAATAAAAGAATAAGTTTTTACAAAAAAAATTGAATCTTCAATCCAAAAAGACGAATTTTTCCAACCAAACAGGATGAATTTTTAACAAAATAGTTGAATTCTCTACCTAATATTTGAATTTTTATCCAAAAATATAAAATTTCTGACTAAAGCAGATGAAGTTTAATAACAAATGGCAAAAGTTTTCAATTCATTTTTTAACACCAAAATATAAACTATCCTTTTTTTTCTTGAAAATTTATTTTTCTAACTGAGAATGTAACTATTCTATTTGTTGTAGAAAATTGATTATTTTGGTTAAAAAAATTTGTATTTTGTTGAAAATCTGTGTTTTTAAAATAGAAAATTCAAATCTTGTGTTAAAAATTTAACTCTTTGGTTAAGTCAGTTTTGTTACTGAAAATTGAACTGTTTTGTTGTAAATTATTTTTTTTCAACTAAAAATCTGCCTATTTTACTTTTGCTTAAAACTTTATTTGTTTTGGGTGAGAATTCGTCGTTTTGATTAAACATTCATTTCTTTAGTTGCAAATTTAACTATTTTGTTGAAAAATCTTTTCTATTGATTAAAGACTTATTTTTCTAACTGAAAGTTTAGCTATTCTATTTCTGGTTCAAAATTGATCGATTTTAATTAAAAACTGAAGCATTTTATATCTTTTGATTTAAAAAATAACTATTTGATTGAAAATCCATTTTTTTTCAAATTGAACTATTTTGTTGAAAATTTGTCTTTTTCGGTTAAAAAGTAATCTCATGAATTGATACTTCATCTTTTTGTTAAAAAATATAGTTTATCTAGTCCTGTACTGCACTCCTTTATATATTTTCTAAACTTGTTCAATGGAATCGACTTGTCAATAAGAAATTTTGATTTACAGTTCTCCTGAAATCTGTACATATGGTGGGGAAGGAGTCGAACAATTTTTTCACACCTTTGCAAAAATTGAGCGAAGTGGCTCCATGTAATCTAGGCCAGGACATTTTATTAAAAGAGGCTGGAAATTCAAAGGAGGACGAAAAACTGCCTTATAATAAAAATATTCAGGCGCATCCTGCTTTCGGATTTAAAGCTGGACTGATTCGTTTGGTTGGAAACATGGCCTTTGAAAACAAAGATAATCAGGATTTGGTAAGCATATATTACATTTATTAATGTTAATCATTTCTGATTTTAATAATTTTATTTATAAACATATTTCACAGCCCAAATTCACTTAAAACCGGGGAAATAGGAATTTTATACGATAATAGAAAAGGAATGGAAAAATAGAACATTTCTAGGATTGAATTTTCAATTGGAAAAGATTCTGTGCTAAAAGAGATGAATTTTAAACCCGAAAATACGAATTTAAAAAATATTAGTGAAGTTTTAAAGCTAAAAATTTCAACTTTTTAGAAACTAGTTAACTTTAAAACATGAAAAAATTAATTTTCTATCAAGAATGATAAATTCTAAACCAAATAGTTGAGTTGGAAATAATTGCATTATTAACAAAACAGTTGCATTTACATCAAACAGTTGTACTCAAAATCTACAGAGATGAATTTGTTACCATATAATTTAATTTTTAACAAAGTAATTAAACATGTAACACATTAGTTGAATTTTCAACCAAATACATGAGGTTTTAAACAAAAATGACAATTTTTTAACCAGAAAGATGTATTTTTTTAATTAAAAAATTACGACTTTTCTACCATAAATATGAATTCTCAACCCAGGAAAATTAATTTTCTATAAAAAAAATACTCAGCTTGTTATAAGGAAGTTCAATTTTCAATACAAAAGTTCATTTTAAACAAAAAAATATGACTTCCACTATAAATAGATTGTTGTTATATTCGTGTTACTTTTTTAATAAATAATTTAATTTGTATGCTAAAGAGACCCATTTTTTAGAAAAAAATTTTTATTTTTAACCCAAAAATCTATATTTACAAAAAAAGTTCAATTTTAACCCAGAAATTTGAACTTTCAACGAATAAAAATAACTTTCCTACCGTAAAAGATGAATTTTCAATCAAGAAAAATTAATTTTCTATAAAAAATAAGAATTTTCAACAAAATAGTATAATTTTCAACAAAATAATTAAACTTTCAACAAACAAATTGATATTTTTAGTGAAGGAAAATGACTCTTCGACCAAAAAGCGAATTTTCTATATAAACAGAATTTTGAACAATATAGTTAAATTCTTGAACAAAAAAGACGACTTTACAAAAAATAGTTGAAATTTCAACAAAAGAAATAAATTTTCAAGAAAAAAGTTTATTTTCAACCAAGAAATAGATGCTGAATGAAATTGAAAATTAAATTAAATTAAATGAGTAAATGAAATTTATCTTTTATGGTAAAAAATTTATTCTTTTTAGTTGAGAATAAACTTTTGTATTAAAAATTTATTTATTTTTTTCTGAATAATCTGACTTTTTTAATCAAAAATTCATATTTTTTGACAGTAAAGTTTCTTTTCTACAAAAAAAGATGAATTTTCTATAAAAAAAAAGACCAATGTTCAGCATAGTCGATTTTTCTACCAGCGCGACTTATTAACAAATTAAATTAATCTTCTACAAATTATTAAAATTTTCAACAAAATACATCAATCTTCGTACAAATAGTTACAATTAATTTTTAACTAGAATTAAAATTGTTAGCCAAGAAAGACTTTACAGTCAAGGAAGAAAAAAATTCCAACCAAATTATTAAATTTTTAATGAAGAATATTAACTTCCGACCAAACAAAGACGAAATGAGTTTTTATATGAGAAAGACAAAATTCGTACAAAACAATCGAACTTTCAACCCGATAATATGAATTTCCAACGAAAAAGGTTATTTTCAAATTAAATATGTAGTTTAATTATTATTTCCACGAAATATTTTTCAATCAAAAAAAAAATCAACCAGGCTGTTAAATTTTGAGATCCAAAAGATACATTTTTTACGAGACAGTTGAATTTTTAGGTCAAAAAGAGGAATTTTCTATCCAAATAGTTGCATTATCTGACGAAAAAAATTAAATTTATACCGAAGTGACAAATTGTTAATAACATACATACTTGAACAAAAAATCTTGCAATGATGAATCAAAAATAGGTGAACTTAATCAAAAAACTGGACTTTGTAACCAAACTTTCGCCTTTTTAACAAAAATAGATCAGTTTTCAAACATAAAAGAAGTTTGCAGCTGAGGAAGATTTTTCTTTAAAAAAAAATTGCAGCCAAAAAGGTAAATTTTCGACAAAACAATGGAGTTCTTAACCTAAAAATATGAATTTTTAACGGAAAAGTTATTTTTCAATTAAAATGATATATTTTCAATCAAAGATATGAATGTACATCAAAAAAATTAGGTTTTTATTTTAGACAGTTCAACCTTTCACCAGGTAGTTGATTTTTAAATGAAAATAGATGAATTCTGAATCAAAAGTGTAATAGTATTTAGACTTTGCAATTACAAAGGTTTAATTTTTCACCAAAAAATATTATTTTTCTTTCAGCAGATGAATTTTAAATGCAAAATGATGAGTTTTCTACACAAAATTACGAATGTTCTACAAAACAGTTGAATTTTGGAACAAAAAATATGACTTCAACAAAATAATTAAATTTTTATTCAGAAGATATGAATTTGGAACCATTAGTATAATATAAGACTTTTCAATTATAAAAAATTAGCTTTTAACCTGAGTGATGAATTTTCTACAAAAATAGTTGATTTTTCTGAGAAAAGGTGAATTTACAATCCAAAAGGATGATTTTTTTTTAATGACGAATTTTCAAGAATACAGTTAAATTATTAACCAAATAGTTGAATTTTTAAACTAAAAGGATGCATTTTTCCAACGATAGTTGAATTTTCAACCAAGAAATGGAAATTTTGATTTAAAAAATACGAATTTTGTATCTAAAAGGATGAATTTTCGATCGAAAAGACAAATGTTCAACAAAATAGTTAAAGTGTCAACTTTCAAAAAATATAACTACATTTTTTAACAAAAGAGATAAATTTAACACAAAAAATATGCCAGTAAATTTTTCAATGAAAGATCATTCATTTTCAAAAATTGAAGATGGATTTTTAAACAAAAAATATGACTTTTCTACCAAAATGAGTTTTCAACACAAACTGACGAATTTTCTTTCCAAAAAGACGAATTTTCAATCAAATAATTGAATGTTCAATCTAAAATGAAGAATTTTCAAACCAAAGAGCCGAATCTTTTAGTAAACAGTTGAATTGTCTAACAAGAAAAGCGAATTAATTTCAACCAAAAAATATGGATTTTTGATTCAAAAAGATTAAGTTTCTATACAAAAAGACACATTTTAAAAAAGCAGTTGAATTTTCGACCAAGACATTTTTTTAATAAAAATAGTTGAATTCTTAAAAAATATTTAGATTTTTCACCAAATAGTTGAATTTTTATTCAAAAGAGTTGAAATATGGATTAAGAATATGATTCTAGACTTTTGAATGAAAAAATAATTAACTTTACACGATAAAAGACGAATCTTCTAGCCAAACAAATTACTTTTCTACCAAAAGGTGAATTTTCAATCCAAGAAGAAAAATTTTCAACAAAACAGTTGAATGTTCAGCTAACAAAGATGAATTTTCAACCAAAGCGTCACATTTTCAACTAGGAAAGTTGAGTTTTCAAACAAAAGATACGATTTTTTTAATCTAAAAGGATGAATATTTTATCAAAAAGACGAATATTCAACAAAATAGTTGAATATTCGATCAAGAAAGGTGACTTTTAAAGAAAAAAGTTGAATGATCAACAAAAGAAAGAAACATTTCGCTCAATAGTAGAATTTTTAACCAAAAGAGATGAATTGTGAACTCAAAAAATAATAATTGATTAAAAAAAAGGATTAACTTTAAACCAAAAAAGATGATTTTTCAAGAATATAGTTGCAATTTCAATCAAAAAGTTGAATTCTGTATAAAAAATAGAATAGGACGATTTTCAAATAAAAGGAATTAACTTTTATACGAAAAATATTAATATTTAACCAAAAAATATGATTTTTTACCAAAAATTAAATTTTCAATCCAAAAGGATGAATTTTCTATCCACAAAGATGAATTTTCGAGCAAGAAGAACCTCTTTTTAACAAATTAGTTGCATTTTAAACCATTTTCAATATAAATTATAAACTTAAAAAATAATAGTACAATAAAAAAAAATTAACTTTCAAACAACAAATATGGCTTTTTGACAAAATATTTGCATATTTGATTAAAAATATTAATTCTTAATCAAAAATAGAATAGTAGACTCTTCAAATAAAAAAATTGTTTTTGAGCCGAAAAGATGAATATTTTCAACAAAAAGATGTTTTTTGAAGAAAATATTTAAAAAAAAAAATGTGCCTTTTTTACTAAAAGGTGAATTTTCTGTTCAAAAAGACGGATTGTCAAGAAAACTATTGAATTTTCAAGCAAATAGTTAAATTTTCAGCTTACAAAGATGAATTTTGAACCAAAGAGTCGCATTTACAACCAAGAAAGGTGACTTTTAAACAAAAAGTTGAATTTTTAACAAAAGAAATAAGCTATCCAGTAAATAGTAGAATTTTTAACCAATAGAGAGGAATTCTAAACTCAAAAAATAATAGTAGAATTTAAAAAAAAGAATTAATTTTCAACCATCAAGTATGACTTTTTGAGAAAATATTTGCATTTTTGATTAAAAAGATGAATTTTGATTCAAAAATAGAATAGGAGACTCTTCAAATAACAAAATTATTTTTCAGCCGAAAAAGGTGAATATTTTCAACAAAAAAATATGTTTTTTTAAGAAAATATTTTTTAAACAGAAAATGTGGCTTTTTTACTAAAAGGTGAATTTTCTGTTCAAAAATACGGATTTTCAACAAAACTATTAAATTTTCAAGCAAATAGTTAAATTTTCAGCTTTCAAAAAAAGAATTTTCAACCAAAGAAAGGTGACTTTTAAAACAAAAAGTTGAATTTTCAACAAACGAAATAAGCTATCCAGTAAATAGTAGAATTTTTAACCAAAAGAGAGAAATTCTGAACTCAAAAAATAATAGTAGAATTAAAAAAAAAAAGAATTATCTTTCAACCAACAAATAAGACTTTTTGAAAAAATATTTGCATATTTGATTAAAAAGATGAATTCTAAATCAAAAATAGAATATTAAACTCTTCAAATACAAAAATTATACTTTATTATAATTTATTATA